>JARQOD010001167.1:0-86484 GCA_033576555.1 Oophaga sylvatica | reverse complement strand
TACCTCAACTGAAGCTGAAACAAGGAGGATACTGAGAGCTGCTCAGTGAGCTCTGGAGAAAGCTGACATTTCCATCAAAAGCTACAAGTGCTTATGTAAAGAGCGAAAGCAGGACGAAGGGCACAGTGGAGAAGATAGATGCTAGTGCACCAGGTACCGGATTACCTGCACTAATTCACCGGACACCGGAGTCCGAAGCATTGCTATAGCTTCATGCCTAGTGATAAGATAACCGGAGGCTATCTGGACTACAGGTCGCAGAGAGCAGCCCTAAGCGCTGATACGTAACCAGAGTCAGGTAGAACAAGGACCTTGAGTGAGGCGCCACAACATTAGGGACTCTGTTCTTACCAACTAGAAGGCTCTACCACAATGTCGGCCGGGCGTTGCAGCTATTGAGAAAGCTGGAGATTGCAGAGTTAACTTCGCTTCATGCAAGTTTAGACTTACATACATTTGAAGTAAAGGAGGCCTCTAACCTGCTCAGCGGTGTCCTGAATGTGCATTCTCCACCCCGACCAGCTCCCCGGGACCTGCCTGAACCATCTACCAGTAAAGGTATGAAAAGAAGCTGCATTGTGTGTGACTGAATTCTTAACTACACCCTGCATCATCACCATAGACTTCCAGGGACCAGCCTCACCTGTGGGAGACTTACCACCCAGCTGCCCCATAACATCCCCTGTGAAGATCCTTATAGCAGCGCTGGTCCAGTTGATCAGATACCACAGGTGGCGTCACGAACTAACTACAAATCCCCTGTAAATATCCCCCATTGCATGACCGCCAGGGCCACGGACCGAGTCCCGCTGCCAGTGACATCTCCCATAGAAATCAATGGGCTCGGCTCCGAGTACCCCATAGCCCTGGTATCCACAATTGTGGTGCGAGTCATAAGTAACTATGTTTTTTTTTTTATAAATCCGTTGCTGTCATCTTTCAGCGTTTCTGCAGCATTTTTTTCCCTATTCAAATGAATGGGACACAAAAATGCGACTGAAAAGTCTGCAAAAACGCAGAATATTTCCTGCGAACACTGTAGATCAATCTGCAAAAAAAGGTGTATGTGAACAGACACTACAGGGGCTTTCTGAAAATGTAAAAATAATTAGCATGAAATGATAAATCCCCTGTGCCTCCAGCACTGATGCTCCGGGGTCTCCGCCAGTCTCAGCACTGGGCTGCAGGGGTCTTGTGGCTTCAGGGGTTTATTCCAGTCTTAGCACTGGGCTGCAGTGGTCTTGTGGCTCTGGGGGTTTCCGCCAGTCTCAGCACTGGGCTTCAGGGGTCTTGTGGCTCTGGGTTCTCTGCCAGTCTTAGCACTGGGCTGAAGTGGTCTAGTGGCTCCGGGGTCTCCGTCAGTCTTAGCACTAGGCTGCATGGGTCTTGTGGCTTCACCTTATATTATAGCTGCAAAGTGAATAATAACCCTCAGGGACCCTGAACTATAGGCCACTGAGCCAGAGAAGATTTAGCAGAGTAGTTGGGGGACATTTAGGACTTTTTTTTTAAATCGCTTTTTATTCTGCTGTTTGTGAGGTAGGATGTACAAAAAGGCAATTCTGCTAATTGTTTCTATTATGTGACTGTATAGCCCCCTTCACATGACCTATCATGTTTTTCACACACGCCACGTGTACCCTATTTGACCTACAGTGCTGCTCTCATGTCCGTGTTTTCCCAGCAGCACAGATGACAAGGGCCAATACAAGTCTATGGGTCTGTGTAAACGTGCCATCCGTGTGCCGTCTGTGTTTAACATGGAAAGTATATGAGAAGCTTTGTAATTCCATTTCCATTATCCATACCGGAAAAACACGGATGGCACATGGACGCCATACTGATTGAAAACACTGGTGACACCGATATTGGTGTAACATGTATGTTTTGTATATGGACATGGAGGCCCCACTTTGAATTTTGCCTAGGGCCCCAATTTGTCTAAAACCGTCTCTGTATCCGGTCTGCAGATAGCGGCCTCTGTTCCTCTCAACAGGGAATGACCACAACTCTCCATTTCTTCTTCACAACATTTTTCTTTCTCTATCCAGGAGGACTCTGAGGGCGTACAAGGTTATTGCTTGTGGCCAAAGTCTTATCTTGATGTACTTCTTCATCGTTCTCCTGCGTGAGAGCCTTTTACTGGTTTCTGAGCAGTATGGGTGCTGACTGCTTCACGATCCTCCTGCTTCTCTGGGTCACATGCTTCCATTCCTCTGTTTCTTCAGGTGCACTTCGAATTCCTTCTCTTTCTGTACCATGAAGAGATAATTCTGCTCTGTCTAAGAACTCTTCACCTTCCTTAATGATTTTCAATGTAGCTAACCTCTTTTCTAAATTTTGCAACTTTTCCTCCAACAGGGACACAAGCTTGCATTTCTGGCATATGAAGTTTGGCTTTTCCATTGGTAAGTCTGTGAACATGTAGCAAGAAATGCAGCTCACCAAATGGCTCCTGGCCTCTTCCATGTTCTTTTTGTTAAAGAGATATCAAAGTGGTGAAAAACGTGCCAAAATTCGGCTTGCGGTTTACAGATGTCCTCCTTTCAGCTGCAACGGCCAAAATCTAGTGTTCTTTGAGCTCATGGAGACTCTTCACTTATCCCTGAATGCACTGGGACTATGCAACTTCTCTCCTCAGGACTCCTCCCCTGGTTTACCGATGTCCTCCTTTCAGCTGCAATGGCCAAAATCCAGTGTTCTTGAGCTTGCAGAGACTCTTCACTTATCCCAGAAGGCACTGGGAATATGCAAATTATCTCTTCAGGACTCCTCCCCTGAATTTTCCAATGTCCTCCTTTCAGCTGCAACAGCCAAAATCCAGTGTTCTTTGAGCTCTCTGAGACTCTTCACTTATCCCTGAATGCACTGGGAATATGCAAATTCTCTCCTCAGGACTCCCCTGGTCACTGTGCTCCATGCTGTAGTAGAGTAATCTGCACCATGTTGTATTAGGTCACTGTGCACCAGACTGTATTAAGGGTGCTCTGCACCAGGTTCTTTTAGGTCACTTTGCACCAGGCTGTATTAGGTCAATATGCACCAGGCTGTATTAGGGTACTCTGCCCCAGGCTGTATTAGGTCATTGTTCATCAAGCTGTATTAGTTCACTGTGCACCAGGCTGTATTAGGTCACTGTGCACCACATATTATTACAGGTACTCTGCACCAGACTGTATTAGGTCACTGTTCACCAGTCTGTATTACGGATACTCTGCACTAGGCTGTATTAGGTCACTGTGCACCAGGCGGTATTACAGGTACTATGCACCAGACTGTATTAGGTCACTGTGCATCAGGCTGTACTACAGGTAGATTGGACCAGGCTCTTTTAGTTCAAGGTGTACAAGGCTGTATTACGGTTCTCTGTACCAGGTCTTATTAGGTCACTGGGCTCCAGCCTGTATTACAGTACTCTGCATCAGCTGTATTAGGTCTATCTGCACCAGGCTTTGTTATGGCACTCTGCACTAGGCTCTGTTAGGGTACCCGTCAAAGAATAAAATAGCGTCAGCACCCATGATCCAGCATTTATGGTGTGCCAGAATGTCACAGCCATGTCAATACTTGACATGGCTGTGATAGTGTGAGCAGGTTGGGGATGCAGTAATGGACAGGAGGCAGAGCAAGGGTTAACATTTACTTTTAACAGATATAAACTCCACGCAGGGAGATGAATAGTAAACAAGAGTAATGCGGGAAATAAGAGATAAAGGGTATGCAGTTTGGGGTAAAATGCAGGTAAAAGGAAGGCAACAAGTTTTTTAAGATATAACTTATCTGGTCCAGATAACTGGAATGTCCACGAGGCAAATGATGGCGCCAACAAAAGTTAGCGTGTAGTGAGTCCGGTATGGTCCTGAAGATGTCGATGATAGCAGCGGTTAGTCTCTGAGGTCTGTTGCGGCGTCCTTGACCCGGGACGCAGTGTAGAGAGCGGGGCACATTTCAAGAACTTGCCGGAGCTTAAAGTGTCCCGACAGATATGCACTGGGGAGTCAGGGTACAGTTCAAGGTAGCAACCCCGGTCTTTTTTAGGTGTTTTCATAGACCCAGAGCGTTTGGCACCTTGCTTTGCGGGAGCCAACGGACACTCACGTCACAGTCTCTTTGAGTGGTAGCGTGAACGCTGTGGCGCGTGCCTGCCTTCTCCCTGTTGTGCGCTGTCTCTTCCCACCAAGTCTGACTGCTTCCGGGTGCGCTCAGGCTTTTTTAACCTAACCACACCCCCTGCTGACAAGTGCAAAGGTTGGTTCATTTCTCTAAGCTTTCACCCGGACAACAGAGGAGACAGCCCCGACGGTCCGGTCCTTCTTCGTACACGCTCTTACACTTCCCCTCTCCTTTCGCTCACCATTCCACGGGCGAGAGTTCATAGTAACATTTGACATTCTTCCATTTCCTGGATGATTTGTTGCCAAATAAATTGGTCTTGATTATATCTGTTGGGGGGTATTTCGGCTGTTGTTCGTTCAGTGCATCGTAAGTCGGATGAAGCAGTTGAATCTTGCTAAGTAGTAGAGTCAGGTTGTAAGGGCGAGGATGAGGACGTGCCCGGATCTAGCATAGCAGCCATTCTAGGAGCCTCAGGTGCCTGTTCCTCTCCTAGATCCACAAGCGGCAAGTCTAGGCATTCTTCTAAGTCATCAACAACTGTAGGAAAGGATAATTTAGGAACACTCTGCATCTCCTCTACTTGGTCAGGAACTCTTGACAAGCAAGGATGTAACATATTTTAATCTACTACTCGAGTAGGAGCTTCTTCTACCTCAGGTTGGAGTTCATAGACGGGGCCTTCTGAGCTGATTCTTCATTTCACCCGATACAGAGTCTTCTCCCACTGGTACTCCAACTTACCCCATGGGCGTTTGTCTCAGACTAACACACGGTCCCCTGCCTGGATAGCTGTTCCTCACAGAGGAGCTGTTTCTGGATGTTCAAGCTCTGGACACTTAAGGCACTGTCACACTTAGCGATCGCACCAGCGATCACGACAATGACACAACCTGGCGAGATCATTGATGCGATCGCTATCTGGTCGCTAGTTAGCTTCCAAACACAAATATCTCATCAGAGATCAGCGATCTGTATAACGACCTCTACGGTCGTTGGGAAAACCTAGTCCCGCCTGCGCCGCTGGTAAAGTCGTTCATAAAGGGTGTCCACTCAGCGATTCAGGCTCACCTGCGGGACACCAACGACCAAAAAACGGCTCAGAACGTTCTTAAGTGATCAGCGACATCACAACGGGGGCCACATCGCCGCTACATGTCACACACAGCTGCGTCACTAACGAGATCGCTACTGCGTCATAAAATCGCTAACACTTCAGCGATCTTGTTAGCGATCACGCTTAGTGTAACAGAACCTTTAGTTTGCATGAGTTGATGCAGCGTTTGCAAACGATGACGATGTTCTCGGACGCAGTTGTAAACCTCCGTCTGCGGATAATCCTCCTCTGGATCCAATTCCAGATAGGTGATCTCTCTTCCTGGCTGGCCAAATAGCATGGTGTACCCAGTGGTGCGATGTACTCGATTGTTGTACATCCAAACGAGTTCAACCAGAAACCCAAGCCAGCGATTTTTTTCTGTCTTCTTCCAGTGTTCTCAACATCTGAATCAAAGTACGGTTGAACTATTCACAGGCTCCATTTCCTTGAGGATGATAAGGTGTCATTCATGATTTGTCAATTTGATACTTGCAATGTAATTCTTCCTTCACTCACCCCTGGAAAAAGGTGCCTTGATCAGAATGAATTCTCTTCGGGCAGCCATACACTTGGATGAAATCTCTGCAGATGGCTTTTGCCGCTGATTCAGCAGTCTGATCCCGGGTCGGAGTCACCACGGCAAATTTGGTAAAGTGGTGAGTCATCACTAGACAATGCTCATATCCAAGATGAGCCAGGCCAATGATCAGGTAATCTATCATCAACACTTCTATGGGAGCGGAAGTTGCAATGGTCTGTGTGGGAGCTCACTGTTCTGGGGGTTTAGCTAACTCACAGCTTCTACACTGTCGACAGGCTTCCTCTACCGCTTTCTTTAGTTGTGAATTAAAGACTAGCTTATTAGATTCCATAATAAGGGGTCTGTACCACAGGACTGGCGTGTAGCAAATGTGGCGCCAATATTCAAAAAGAGGGCAAAAACTGAACCTGGAAATTATAGGCCAGTGAGCTTAACATCTACTGTGGGTAAAATCCTGGAGGGTTTTTTAAGGGATACTATATTGGAGTATCTGAGGCTGAATAACCTCATGACACAGTATCAGCATGGGTTTACGAGGGACCGTTCTTGTCAGACTAATCTGATAAGCTTTTATGAAGGGGTAAGTTCAGGACTGGACCAAGGGAATGCAGTGGACGTGGTGTTCATGGACTTCTCAAAAGCTTTTGATACAGTGCCACACAAAAGGTTGATACATAAAATGAGAACAATGGGGGTAAGGGAAAATATGTGTAAGTGGGTTAAGAACTGGCTCATGGATAGAAAACAAAGGGTGGTTATTAATGGAGCACACTCGGACTGGGTCACGGTTAGCAGTGGGGTACCACAGGGTCAGTATTGGGGCCGCTTCTCTTTAACATATTTATTAATGACCTTGTAGGGGGCATACAGGGTAGTATTTCAATATTTGCAGATGACACTAAACTCTGCAGGGTAATAAATACAGAGGAGGACAATTTTATATTACAGGAGGATTTATGTAAACTAGAAACTTGGGCTGATAAATGGCAAATGAGCTTTAATGGGGATAAATGTAAGGTCATGCACTTGGGTGGAACAAACAAGATGTATAATTATGTGCTTAATTGTAAAACACTGGGCAAAACTGTCACTGAAAAAGACCTGGGTGTATGGGTGGACGACAAACTCACATTTAGTGGCCAATGTCAGGCAGCTGCAGCCAAGGCAAATAAAATAATGGGATGCATTAAAAGAGGCATAGATGCTCATGAGGAGAACATGATTTTACCTCTATACAAGTCACTGGTGCGACCACACTTAGAATACTGTGTGCAGTTCTGGTCTCCGGTGTATAAGAAAGACATAGCTGAACTGGAGTGGGTGCAGAGAAGAGCGACCAAGGTTATTAGAGAACTGGGGGGTCTGCAATACCAAGACAGGTTATTACACTTGGGGTTATTTAGTTTGGAAAAACGAAGGCTTAGGGTGATTTTATTACAATGTATAAATATATGAGGGGACAGTACAAAGACCTTTCTAATGATCTTTTTACTCTTAGACCTGTGACGGGGACAAGGGGGCATCCTCTACGTCTGGAGGAAAGAAGGTTTAGCTATAATCACAGACGCAGATTCTTTACTGTAAGAGCAGTGAGACTATGGAACTCTCTGCCGTCTAATGTTGTAATGAGTGATTCCTTACTAAAATTAAAGAAGGGACTGGATGCCTTTCTTGAAAAGTATAATATTACAGGCTATATTCACTAGTTTCCTAGATACTGCGTTGATCCAGGGTGCTAGTCTGATTGCCGTATGTGGAGTCGGGAAGGAATTTTTTTCCCCAATGTGAAGCTTACTGTTTGCCACTTGTGGTTTTTTTTTGCCTTCCTCTGGATCAACATGTTAGGGCAGGTTAGGATAGGATATGGGTTGAACTAGATGGACTTAAAGTCTTCCTTTAACCTTAATAACTATGCTACTATGTTACTATGTTGTTGTTATAAAACGGTTGCATGGCCGTTCGGCAATGCGCTAGTATTAATCCTGTTATGTGCTTTGCGCCAGTGTGGTCATGTACGCATGTGGTTAGGGCTCGGCTGAAATAAGCCCCTAGAATACCGGCACCTCCGGTGAGGAGTTTTGTATGTACATATTCAGGGCTTGGCTGAAATAGCCTCTAGAATACCGGCTACTCCAGTGAGGAGATGGTTGTTTGCGTTACTGTCTGCATGACCACGGACTGCTATCCGCTCTGCAGTTATCTGTGTACTCCTGTGGGGCTAACAGGACACAGTCTCTACCACAGCGACTCCGTGCAGTAACAGAGTTCGCTCATACCGCCAAATAGTGCCACAGTGTCTATATCAGCGATTCTGTGGAGTAACAGAGCTCGCTTATACCGCTATCTTGTGCCAACTTACTAGCAGCAGGCTCTGCCTGCACGGTGGATCCCGGGCTGCGAACGCACCTATTTATATTTATTTGGTGCGTTCCGCCAGCCCTATCAGCCGGTGATTCTGTTATGATTTGGCAACTGAGGAGGACAGGAGCAAAACAGCAAGGCTGCCGAACACCTGAGATTTTGGAAACTAATGGGTTGCAGATCCCTAAATTAACTGCACAACTAGAAGCAGCTGTGGAGCGTACCTACGGTGGTCCTAGATGCCTCGGCACAGCCGGAGAACTAGCTACACCTAAAAATAGAAACAGGAAAGCTAACTGCCCCGGAGTAGAGCCCCAAAGGAATAGGCAGCCCCCAAACATATAATGGTGGTTAGACAAGACGAAACACAAACGCAAGCAGAAAATAGAGTGAGCAAACGCTGGGGCCAAACACTGCCTTAATAGGACAGGACAGAATACTATCTGCAACCCAGCAAAACCCTAGCAAAACTTCCAACACTTCTGATTTCAAAAATGCTGAGATCACATGATCTCGCAACCCAATAAACCAGATCTCAGTGTGAACAAGGCTAACCCACAGCCACTCAAAAAGCTGGGAAAGAGCAATTGAACAAATAACAGTGGCTACTGAAAAACAGAGAGTAGCACAGGCCCCACGAGGGGACCCGGCTAACCTCCACAAAGGTGCAGACAAAAATGGAAATAGCAAACACAATAGAAGCAAGCAGAAAATATCTTATCTGAAGGTAGCAGATGAAGGCAAGACACCAGCAGACTTCCAAATGAACCAGGAAACAACAATTGATCACCGGCGAGGATCATGGGAAGGCAGCTCCCTTATATCAGCCCAGTCAGTGACTCCTGATTGCCAGTCATTGCTGGCAGATGAGGAGGACCTGTCATTAGATACAGCTTCAGTACCGTCATCAACCACCAGAGGGAGCCTCAGCTCAGAAATTGTCTTCAACACGTTCACAACAGGGAAGCCGTGAATTCTAAAGATGTGATTGATGAAAATCTTCGCCAATTCAGGAGCAGAGGGCAGCCTGGAAAGAGGAACGAAATGGGCCATTTTCGAGAATCGATCCACAACCACCAGGATCACAGTACAGTCAGAGGAACAAGTCAGATCGGTAACAAAATCCATGACTATGTGCTGCCATGGAGCCGAAGGTACAGGGAGTGGAAGCAGAAGGCCGGAGGGTGGTTGTCTAGGTACCTTATTCTTGGCGCAGGATGGACAAGAAGCCACAAAGTCTTTGACATCCTGGGAAAGAGATGGCCACCAGTAGTAGCGGGATAACAGAGAAAGAGTCTTTTTGACTCCAACGTGGCCAGCAATCTTGGATGAATGTCCTCAGCATAACAGTCGTTTTCAGTTGCTCTCGGCCACAAAAGTCCTGCCCGGAGGTAAAGAAGTCAAGTTGACAGAAGCCACGGTGATTATCTTAGTGGGGTCGATGATATGTGCAGGTTCCTCTTCAGTATCGGTTGACTGGAAAGACCTAAATAAAGCATCGGCTTTAACGTTCCTATCGCCTGGCCGGAAGTGAAGTTCAAAGTAAAAGCGGGAGAAGAACAAGGACCACCTGGCTTGCCGGGGATTGAGCCTTTGTGCAGACTGGATGTACACCAAGTTTTTATGGTCCGTAAAAATCTTGAACGGATGTATGGCACCTTCTAGTAAGTATCTCCATTCCTCTAGAGCCAACTTAATGGCCAATAACTCCTTGTCGTCAATGGAGTAATTTCTCTCAGATGGGGAGAATACTTTAGCAAAGAAGCCGCAGGTGACAAGGCATCCAGAAGAAGACTTCTGCAGAAGGACAGTGCCGGCCCCGGTAGAGGATGCGTCTACCTCAAGGGTGAAAGGTTTACTAATCTCTGGACGGTGAAGCACTGAAGCCATGGCGAATGCTTGCTTCAAGAATAGAAAAGCATCCTCTGCCTCAGTAGACCAAGCATTAGGATTAGCTCCTTTGCGAATAAGGGACGAGATAGGCTGAACCAGAGAGGAGAAATGGGGGACAAACTGCCGATAGTATTTCGCAAAACCAAGGAAACGCTGGATTGTTTTCATCTCATGAGGCTGTGGCCAATCAAGAACGGCGGACACTTTTGCTGGGGCCATGCGTAGACCAGAGTCCGAGAGAATATACTCCAAGAACGGTAAATACGTTTGATCGGAGACACATTTCTGGATCTTGGTGTAAAGGTGGTTTCTCTTAGACGCAGGAGTACTTGGCGCACATTCTTTCTGTAGGTAGATAGATATGGAGAAAACACGATGATATCATCCAGGTAGACCACTACGCAAGAGTACAGCATATCCCGGACAATGTCGTTCACGAAACTCCTGGAACACCGCTGGAGCGTTGTATAGGCCGAAAGGCATGACCAAATACTCATAATGGCCATCTCAGGTGTTAAAGGCAGTCTTCCACTTGTCACCAGAATGAATACAAATCAAGTTGTGGGCCACACGAAGATCCAGCTTGGTGAAAATTCGTGACCCTCTAAGGCGGTCAAAACGCTCCGGGATCAGAGGCAGCGGGTATTTGTTTTTGACCATGATGTCGTTCAGCCCTCTATAATCTATGCAGGGACGGAGGGAGCCGTCTTTCTTTTTGACAAAAAAAACTCCGCTCCTGCGGGCGAGGAAGATTTATGGATGAAACCTCTGGCTAAATTTTCCTGGATATACACCAACATAGCTTGGGTTTCGGCAGGATATAGCGGGTATATTCTACCCCTGGGTGGGGTAGAGCCAGGGACGAGGTCAATCGGACAATCGTAAAGTCGATGTGGAGACAGAGTTTCAGCCTCTTTCTTATCGAAGACATCTGCAAAAGACCAATAAGCCGATGGCAGACCTGCAGTTGCCGAGGACGGACAGGCAGAACCCTTAGGATGGATGGACAGCAGGCACTTCTGACAAGATGGTCCCCAATGGAGTACATCGCCGGATTGCCAGTCAAGAGTTGGCTCATGGGCTCATAACCAAGGAAGACCAAGAAGAAGCATGTGAGACAAAGTCGACAGGACGTGGAAGGAGATCTTCTCTCGATGCAGGGCTCCAATCTGCAGCTCCACTTCTTCAGTGACCTGGGTAACGGTCTCCTGCAAGGGCTTACCATCGACCGAAGCTATCAGCTGAGGAGTCTCCAGGGACCTAACAGGAATCTGATATTTTTTAACTGCCTCGAGCTTGATGAAGTTCCCTGCTGCGCATCAATCCACATACATCTCCTCAGAGTAATGCTTGGAACCAAGATTCAGCAAAACAGACACAGTCAGGGGAGGAGAGGAATCACATACACCTAAGGAGGCCTCTCCTACCAAACCTAGGCAGAGAAGTTTCCCGCCTCTCGGGGCAGGAACGAAGGAGATGAGAAGCACTTCCAAAATAGAAGCAAAGCCCTTGGGCAAGTCTCTCCTTTTGACGCTGTTCAGCCATCTTGAGTCGGTCCACCTGCATAGGCTCAGATACAGGGCCCTCAGAAGATAGCACGGAACGTAAGTGGGGAGAACTGTGAGTAGATGAAGAGAGACTAGAAGGCCTTCTCTCCCTGGCTGCCTCACGGTTGCGTTCTTGGAAATGCAGATCAATGCGTGTCGCAAGAGAGATTAAATCCTCCAAAGAGGTCGGGGTATCCCAGCCTGCCAGTTCGTCTTTAATTCGACCGGACAGGCCACGCCAAAAGGACCCTACGAGGGCCTCATTGTTCCAACTGAGTTCGGAGGATAATGTATGAAAATGGATGGCATATTGTCCAACGGATAGAGTACTCTGATGGAGGTTGAAGAGAGCCTCGGTGGTGGAAGCCAGATGACCCGGCTCATCGAACACCTTGCGGAAGGTGTTCAAAAAAGTGGAGAGCTGAGAGAGTGGATCATCACACTCCCAGAGGGGGTTCACCCACGTTAACACCTCCCCCTCTAAGTGGGAAACAATTAAGGCCACCTTAGATCGATCAGTGGGATATTGCAGCGGCAAGAGCTCAAAATGCAGTCGGCATAGAGTGTCACGCTAAGGTAAGAGGCAAAACAGGGCGTGCACTGGGAAGCACGCCTGGGTATAAGGCAAGGCAGAGCGTGCGCTGGAAAGCAGGCCTGGAGCCAAAGGAAGGCACAATGCATGCTGGGAAGCATGATAGAGCACAAGGCAGAGAACCTGAGTACCGAGAGCAGCAAAGCAGAAGCCAAGCAGGTCTAGCTAGGAAGCACAACAATAATCAAGCGCCGCCTACAGGAAAAGACAGCCTGATATAGGGCAAGTGTGCTGGGATTTCTGGGTCAGGTCCTCCAGGATCATAGAGATGTCAGAGATGGAGTGGCCATAGTCAGGCTCAGGAGCGCATGCGCGCTGGACAAGGATCTGGAGTCGAGAGAGCAGCCGCATGGTCAAGCGCGAGAGGTGCGCGTGCGCACTCGATGTGATGACGACAGGCGCTGAGCCCCAGGGCCACAGGAATGCACTGAGAGCAGCATGACACTTATGACTGTTGTGTTTGAAACTGTTAAACTATAAAGCGCTGCAGAATATCTTGGCGCTATATAAATAAATACCGTATTATTAATAAGTATTTGATACAATAGAAAAGCAGAACTTAATATTTGGAACAGAAACCTTTGTTTGCAATTACCGAGGTAATACAATTTCTTTAGTTCTTGACCAAGTTTGTACACACTGCAGCATGGATTTTGACCCACTCCTCCATACAGATCTTCTCCAGATCTTACAGGTTTGGGAGCTGTTGCTGGGCAACATTGAGTTTCAGCTCCCTCCAAAGATTTTCTATTGGTTTCAGGTCTGGAGACTGGCTAGGCCACTCCAGGATCTTGAAATGTTTCCTATGGAGCCACTCCTTAGTTGCCCTGGCTGTGTTTTTCAGGTCATTGACATGCAGGAAGACTCTGTCATGCCTCATCTTCAATGCTCTTAATGAGGGAAGGAAGATGTTGGCCAAAATCTTGTTACACAGATGTCACGCGGTCTCTGCGTACAGGAGGTCAGGGGCCTAAGCTGACCCTAAGCTGGGGCCCTAACTATTCCCTCTACCTGGAGGTACTGTTAAAGGTACAGAGGTCCAGGCCGCCAGCGTATCCCCTATCTCCTGAGGATCCCTGAACCTCAGTAATCTAGTCCTGAGAAGGACCCCGATCACAACAACAGGGACAGGATAATATAAGCCAACACACAGTACTAGACGAACGAGACAGTACAAGGGGAAAACCAAAAAACCACCTTGCATAAAAAACTCGCACCACAACAACAGAGGGAACACCAACGGGTAAGGAGATAAATAATAAAGCGAGGAAGGGAAAAAACCACACAAAGTACACTTCACTCCAAACTCCAAAATACCACAAGCCGCTCTGTTTGTCTGCAAGGAATGCTTTCACCGACAACTTCCCTAACAGACTGGCAGGCATTTGAAGGAGTCCCACTTCGGCAGCATTGACTGCAGCTGGGCGAGGCTGGGCCTCATCTAGCACAGAGAGAGAGAATTAACTCCCTCACTGCCGAAAAATACAAAGCACCAAAAACTCAGCTGTGTAATATTGACGATCTTCGTGGCGACACACCCGTGACAGTACCCCCCTTCTACGAGGGACCTCCGGACCCTCAGGGCCAGGTTTATCCGGGTTTGAGTCTGTGGAAGGCCCGAATTAATCGGTCTGCGTTAATATCCGACGCAGAACCCACATCCTCTCCTCAGGACCATACCCCTTCCAATGAACCAGGTACTGAAGGGACCGGCGATTAAAGCGTGAGTCATGATCTTCGATACCTGAAACTCCAAGTTACCATTGACCACCACTGGAGGAGGAGGTAAAGGTGACAGTATAATGGTCACGTACCTCTTAAGCAACGATTGTGGAACACATTGTGGATTTTAAATGTAGGAGGGAGGTCAAGACGAAAGCCACGATTAATATGAACTGATCCTGTAGGCCCGATGAATCTGGGACCCGAGTTTCCAGGAGGGAACCTTAAGTTTTATATTCTTGGTAGACAACCATACCAGATCGTTCACACTTAGGTCCGGACCAGACACTCTCCTCCTATCAGCCATACGTTTGTATCGGTTCCCCATAGTATTCAGATTATTCAGCACCCCTCTCCACACTGAAGCGAGTGATGACGAAAATCGTTCTTCCTCAGGAACCCCCGAAGAGCCCCCTACTGAAAGTACAAAACTGGGGGTGAAAACCATATGCCCCAAAAAACGGGGACTTACCAGTGGACTCGCTCCGCCTATTATTAAGAGCAAACTCTGCCAGAGGCAAGAAAGAAGCCCAGTCCTCCTGGTTCTCTGACACAAAACACCGGAGATATGTCTCCAAGCTCTGGTTCAGACGTTCCGTCTGACCATTAGTCTGAGGATGAAAAGCCGATGAAAACGACAAATGCCTCCCCCGCCGTGTACAAAATGCCTTCCAGAATTTGGACACAAACTGAGACCCCCGATCAGACACCACATCGGAGGGTACCCCGTGAAGCCTCACAATCTCCCCAATGAACACCTGCGCAAGAGTTTTAGCATTAGGAAGAGCAGGAAGAGCGATGAAATGTGCCATCTTGCTGAACCTGTCTACTACAACGAGTATGACCGTTTTACCCGAAGACGGCGGGAGGTCCGTAATAAAGTCCATGGACAGATGAGTCCAAGGACGCTCCGGGATCTTCAAAGGTAAGAGGCCCCCAGATGGACGGGTATGTGGGGTCTTAGAGCGCGCACAAACCCCACAGGACGCGACAAAAGTTACCACCTCCCTATCTAAGTTAGGCCACCAAAACCAACGCGAGAGGAGATCCACAGTTGCTTTACTCCCTGGGTGTCCTGCCAAAGCTGAGTTATGGTGTGTCTCGATCACCTTTTGTCGCAACTGATCTGGAACAAACAGTCTCCCTGGAGGTCCAACAGGGGCGTCCCCCTGAGCCTCCAATGCCTCCTCCTCAAGCTCAGAGCATACTGCCGACACCACCACCCCCTCCTGAAGGATAGGAACCGGGTCATCCGTATTCCCGGCCCCAGGGAAATACGAGATAAGGCATCCGCCTTTAGATTTTTTGACCCAGGACGATATGTGACGACAAAATTAAACCTGGTAAAAACAACGACCACCTAGCTTGTCTGGGATTCAGACGTTTTGCGGACTCCAGATATAGCAGATTCTTGTGATCGGTGATGACGGTGACCAGATGGACTGCCCCCTCCAAAAGATGGCACCACTCCTCAAAAGCTAACTTAATGGCCAAGAGTTCCCTATTGTCAACATCGTAATTCCTCTCAGCGTATGACAATTTTTTAGAGAAAAAGGCGCACGGATGCCACTTACCAGGGGACGAACCCTGTGACAATACTGCTCCCACCCCTACCTCAGAAGCGTCTACCTCTACAATGAACGGCTGTGACGCATCAGGTTGAATGAGTATGGGTGCCGAGGCAAAACATTTTTTCAAGGAGGAGAATGCTTGACAAGCCTTGTCAGACCACCTAGAAAAATCCGTCAATTTTTTTGTCATGTCTGTGAGAGGTTTAACCATGGACGAGAAATTACGAATAAATTTCCGGTAATAATTAGCAAACCCCAGGAAACGTTGTAGTGCCTTAAGATTCTCTGGCAGATCCCACTCAAGAACTGCCCACACTTTCCCAGGGTCCATACGAAAACCAAATGCTGACACCAGGAAGCCTAAAAACTGGAGTTCCTGTACGGCGAACACACACTTTTCCCATTTGGCGTACAGTTTATTATCCCGCAAGATCTGTAACACCTGCCTAACATGCTCCTGATGAGACACAAGATCCGGCGAGTAAATTAAGATATCATCCAGATATATGACAACAAACTGTCCCACCAGGCGGCGAAAAATGTCATTTACAAAGTGTTGGAACACCGCCGGGGCATTAGTCAGACCGAATGGCATGACAAGGTTCTCATAATGCCCCTCCGGAGTGTTAAACGCCGTCTTCCACTCATCCCCCTCCTTCATCCTAATCAGATTGTACGCCCCCCTGAGATCCAACTTAGAGAACCATTTGGCGCCCACGATCTGATTGAAGAGATCGGGAATAAGTGGGAGCGGATACGGATCTCGGACCGTAATCCGATTAAGTTCACGGAAATCCAGGCAAGGGCGTAGGCCTCCATCTTTCTTCTTCACAAAGAAGAACCCCGCGGCCACCGGGGAAGATGAAGGTCTAATATGCCCCTTAGCCAGACTTTCAGAAATATAATCCTTCATGGCCTGCCTCTCTGGACCAGATAGGTTATACAACCTAGATTTAGGTAACTTGGCCTCAGGGAGCAGTTTTACAGAACAATCATACACGTGATGAGGAGGTAGTTCCTGACACCCTTTCTCTGAGAATACATCCTCAAAGTCCGCCAGAAATGGAGGTAAGACCCTAGGAGTGACCGCACCGATGACCGTATTCATGCAGTTTTTATTACAGAATTCACTTCATTGGCTTATCTCTCTGGATTGCCAATTAATAACAGGGTTATGCTTAGTTAACCAAGGAAGGCCCAACACTATAGGAGTGGGAAGACCCTCCAACACGTAACAAGACAACAGTTCTTTATGTATCGCTCCCACTTGAAGTTTTACGTTATGCACAGCTTGCAAAAAACTTCCCTGACCGAGAGGCCTGGCGTCGATCGAGAATATGGGGATGGGTTTAGCCAACACACTCAATCGCATACCTTGAACCCGGGAAAACCGAGCGTCCACCAGATTAGCCCCGGCCCCACTATCCAGAAGAACAGATATCCTCTCAGTTCTCGTACCCACCACCACCTCCGCCGGTACGAGAAACTGAGATGAACCTAGGGACGAAATACCTACTCCCAGATTGCCGTCCACCACACAACCTGGGATCAATAGTTTTCCGACGACCCTTTATTCTGCAAAGGACGGGATGGACACCCCCCAATAAAATGTCCCTTTCTCCCGCAGAAGAAACACCTTCCTGTCTTGTGGCGCACCGCCGGTCCCCTCCCCCGAAATGATGTCCCTTCTAATTGCATAGGCTCCTCTGGACTGACCAGGGGAACCTCCATATAAGGGATCCTTGAAGAAGGTGGAGTCATCACAGGGGGCGGAGTTACCCCATACCTCTCCCGAAGCCATCTGTCAATGCGAATAGCAAGGGCCATAGTGGCTTCCAGTGACGCGGGAGGGTCATACTGTGCCAACACATCCTTTAATTTGTCAGATAAACCTTGACAAAACTGGCTCCTAAGAGCCGGGTCATTCCACTGGGTGTCCGTGGCCCACCTACGGAACTCCGAACAGAATTCCTCCGCCGGACGATCTCCCTGCTGGATCCTACGTAACTTAGATTCAGCAAGGGAAATCCGATCCGGGTCATCATATACGAGACCCAGAGCAACAAAAATCCACTGACTGGAGAGCCGGGGAGCCTGGGGGAAGAGAGAACGCCCATGATTGTGGGTCCCCTTGTAGGAGCGAGATGATAATTCCCTCCCTTTGTTCTTCACTCCCCGATGACCGAGGCCGCAGCCGAAAGTACAATTTACATGCCTCCCGGAAAACAAAAAACTTGTCCCGCCCCCCAGTGAACCTGTCAGGGAGAGCTACTTTAGGTTCTGGTCCGGCTTGCTCCGGGGGATACAAAACCTTGGACTTAACATCCGCCAGCTCCATGGACAAACTCTGCAACTGCCAAGCAAGACTGGCTACTGGATCCATGGTAGCTGGAGAGAATCTTTTGTCGGTCGGTGAAAATGTCACGCAGTCTCTGCGTACAGGAGGTCAGGGGCCTAAGTTGACCCTAAGCTGGGGCCCTAACTAATCCCTCTACCTGGAGGTACTGTTAAAGGTACAGAGGTCCAGGCCGCCAGCGTAACCCCTATCTCCTGAGGATCCCTGAACCTCAGTAATCTAGTCCTGAGAAGGACCCCGATCACAACAACAGGGGACAGGATAATATAAGCCAACACACAGTACTAGACGAACGAGACAGTACAAGGGGAAAACCAAAAAACCACCTTGCATATAAAAACTCCCACCACAACAACAGAGGGAACACCAACGGGTAAGGAGATAAATAATAAAGTGAGGAAGGGAAAAAAACCCACACAAAGTACACTTCACTCCAAACTCCAAAATACCACAAGCCGCTCTGTTTGTCTGCAAGGAATGCTTTCACCGACAACTTCCCTAACAGACTGGCAGGCATTTGAAGGAGTCCCACTTCGGCAGCATTGACTGCAGCTGGGCGAGGCTGGGCCTCATCTAGCACAGAGAGAGAGAATTAACTCCCTCACTGCCGAAAAATACAAAGCACCAAAAACTCAGCTGCGAGAAGTCAGGCTGTGTAATCGTGACGATCTTCGTGGCGACACACCTTTGACAACATGACCCCATTCATCCTCCCTTCAATACGATGCAGTAGTCCTTCTCCCATGCAGAAAAGCACCCCCAAATTATGAAGTTTCCCCCACCATGCTTCTCACTTGAGATGGTGTTCTTGGTCAGAAACAATATCAGTTGGGATCTTAAGTAATTTTACAATTTCCCTGATGAAAATTTGCGCCAAGGACTTGGCGTTCGGTAAAGCTGGTAATGCAATAAAATGAAACATCATACTGAATCTATCCATGACCACCAAAATTGCCATATTCCCTGCAGACATGGGTACATCTGTGATAAAATCAACCAACAAGTCTACTGGGAATCTCCGATGGTTGGAGAGACCCAGACGGATTAGTATGAGAGGTCTTAGAATGTGCACAAACGCTGAAGGTGGCTGCATACTCCTAGACATTCTGATGCACCCCTGGCCACCAAAAATGCAGAGTAAGAAGATCACTGGTGGCTTTTTTACCAGGATGTCCGGCTAAGACCAAATCATGATGTTCACTGAGGACTCTTACACGAAGATTCACAGTAACAAACAGTTTACCTAACGGACAGGCAGCCCACTGAGCATCAACAACCACTCTTTCAAGATTGGAGCATATAACCACCCCTTTCTGTAGAATAGGTATCGTTTCACAATTATTTCCTCCCCCGGGAAAACAACGAGATCCGGCTATATGTGACAAAAAGTTAAACCTGGTGAAGAACAACGCCCATCTTGCCTGTCGAGGTGTTAGACGTTTCACAGATTCCAAATATAAAACATTCTTATGATCTGTGATCACCATAACTGTACCCTCCAAAAAATTACGCCACTCTTCTAAAGCACACTTGATTGCCAAGAGTTTCCTGTTACCGATGTCATAATTTCTCTCTTCAGATAACAGTTTTTTCAAAAAATATGTACGTGGATGCTATTTACCTGGAGATGCATCCTGCGACAATACAGCCCCCACTCCCACCTCAGACACATCAACTTCGACGATAAAAGGCTGAGAGACGTCAGGCTGTATGAGGATTGGTATAGTGAAACAAAATTGGAACCAGCGGAATACATGGCGTCGGGGCGGCCCTGTGTCCAGCTTATCCGCACCATTGGGTAATTATGCATATTAGATCTTTTGTATATATCACTTAGTATCTGTATCCTTGTTGTAGCCATGTCATCGATACTTTTTCTCTGGTACTTACCTATTTGCACTTGTACTTGATTCTTGACATTGTGCTCATCTAGTATATTTTGTCATCTAGTGATATTGCCCTTATTGTGTATACCATTAACCCATGTGTGGATATCTGTCTGTCCGCATGGCCATTTTTCATTGCGCACACTGTGAGCCCATATTCCCCATGTTGCCTTATTCCAGGTTTTAATTACCTTCAATAAATGTTACTTTTTATATTGACCTTTTGACTGTAGTTTGTTTCTTGTGATAATCTGTATTATGTACAGTTGGTCCGTAGACATCCATACCGTACATGTTAGTGGTATTCTATAGTTATTATATGTATTATTGTCCATCTTCTACCACCCATGTATTCCGCTGGTTCCAATTTTGTTTCACTATATTCTATTTTTGCTGTGTTATGCACAGGTTTCGTGCTTTGGAACATTATGGATTTTCGTGCTAAGGAGAAAACCTGGCTTTCTCAACTAGACCAGGTTTATGGCACTAGTGGGGTCGCTGGCCATGATTCGGGAGATGTAATTTGGGACACTAAATTTGATAGTATTAAAACCATGTTATTACAAAGGTCTAAATTTTGGTGGAACAGACTCTTTCTGGAAAAGTATACCACTAATAGGATGATCCCACGTCGCCTTAGAGTCAGAGTAATTCCTACCTTTCCTATTGATGATGAATTATTTGTAAAAAAAATGGAAGGAAGCATGTGACGCTTGTTCCTTCACTATTATGCAATTACTGATAGATTTAAACTCCAAGAATATTTCAGAGTTAGACAAAAAGATTGATACTATGCAGGCTGAGATCCGTGAGGGTTGTATTCCAGAGCGTATTGCACGTTCTGAATAAGACATTGAGAAATGCATGGATCAATTGGTCAAAAAGATCCAAGATAATCAAATGAAGAAATATGCTAGAGATAATAGAGACTATCAGGCCAAAAGTGTTTATCTCTGGAGAAAAAGGAATTTTCACAATATACAGAGGGGACCGCCATCTGCTTCTGCCTCTTCCTTGAGTGATTTGTCAGACTCTTCATCTATATCTACCTCCTCCCATGGGATTGGTGACATACATAGGCTACGTGATCATGCCTTCCATCCTTACAAAAGACGTCCATCTTATACGTCTACAATCAACCGCAACGATAATAAGGTGATTAATTTAAGTGAGCATTCTTTATCTGATGCCGATGTCTCTCTACTTGGCAAGGGGCTATCCTTTTCACCAACTTCCAGATATGACCCATTCACTGGTATCAAAGATCTGAATATTTTTGCCAGGTCGTTGTTTTTCAAGAGGTATTTTTATAATGGCGACATTGCTAATCTGTTCCCCACAGAGGAAGAACAAGAAGCGGTGAGGATCCTGGAGGAACTAGCTCTAGAACATAACAGTGATGGAGGTAAGATTCCTCCTACCATTCGTCCTCGCTCCAAGAAGTTCCCCCCTTCTACTTCCTGCCCTAGCATAGACTTTTTGTCCGGGTGGTGGCTGATGATTTTTCTCGCATCCCTTTGGGTTGGTCTGGTGACAACCTAACAAGGGAGGAGCGTATTCGGCTTAAATATCTCCGTGATTTACCTGATGTGGTGCTGAAGCCGGCCGACAAAGGTGGCAACGTCGTTATCTGGCCAAAATCCATGTATGAAAGGGAGGCTTTTCGCCAGTTAAACAACAATGTATGTTATAGGAAATTGACCTATAACCCCCTTTCAGCCTATAGTGCTAAACTAGATGACATTCTTAAAAAGGCAGTGGATAGCGGCGTTGTCACCAGTGGGCTGGCTTCTGAGCTAAAAATTAAGGAACCTACTATTGCAACCTTGTATTTGTTACCAAAAATACACAAGGGTGTTTCGCCACCACCCGGCAGGCCTATTGTATCGGGAAGGGGGAACTTCTTGGAGAATGTGAATAAATGGATTGACCATTATTTGCAACCGCTGGTTACTAATCTTCCCTCCTTTTTGAGGGATACAGGTGACCTACTGCGCAAGGTCGATGGACTGTGTTTAGAGGGTGATACTCTACTAGCTTCTGTTGATGTTGAGTCATTATATACCAGTATCAGGCATTCCGACGGTCTATCCGCGGTTAAATTTTTTCTCGATACCACCATGCTACCTGTTGGCCTGAGGGACCTCATCCTGGAGCTTCTAGAGTTCACTCTCACTCACAATTTTTTTGTATTCAAGGGGTCTTTTTTCCTACAGCTCCAGGGGACAGCTATGGGTGCTGCTTTTGCACCATCCTATGCTAACCTCTTCCTGGGGTTGTGGGAAAGAGACCTCTTCCTGTCTGATGAAGAGGGGTTGGTGGACCGTGTCCCATTTTGGGCACGTTACATTGACGATATCTTCTTTATCTGGCAGGGCACCTCCATCGACCTTGTGCAGTTTATTACCTCTTTGAATGATAACGACGTCAATATTCATCTTACGTTAATTTGGGATCCGAATAAAATCAATTTTCTGGATGTTACTGTTAAAAGGGATAGCTCTGGTGCTATACAGACAGATATATATCGTAAGGAGACATCGACCAACACAGTTTTACATGCCACATCATGTCACCCCTCTCATGTTGTGAGAGCCATTCCCGTAGGACAATTCCTTCGATTACGACGGAATTGCTCGACGGATCTTGACTTCGAAAAAAGAGCAGAAGAATTAAAATCGCGATTTTTTGTTAGGGGCTATAGTAGAAGATCTATTAAAAAAGCCTATTTGAGAGCTAAACACTCTCTACGTAATAGATTACTGTATGAGAATTCATCGGATTTAAGAGCCTCTAGTGATATAAGATTTATCACAACATATCACTCTCAACATCATAGGATGCGTAAGGCTGTTGAAAAGGCTTGGCCTATCTTAAAAACTGATCCTGTTATGGGTAATTTTCTTCCAGATAGACCCTCGTTCTCATTTAGACGGGTGAGAAATTTACGCGATCACCTAACCACCAGTCATTATGCCGAGTCACGCGTTCCGACCTTTCTTGACAGATTTCCGCCTCGTGTTGGCTGCGTCCCTTGTGGGAGGTGTGTGGCATGTCCAAACATAGAGCGTAGTTCTTCCTTCACCAATTCATCTGGCACTAAAAATTATGAGATTCGCCAACATATCACATGTTCAACTAGATATGTTATATATTGTGCTAGTTGTCCTTGCGGATTATTTTACGTAGGACTTACTACTAGGCAATTGAAGGTGAGGGTAAGAGAACATGTGCTTGGTATTTCCGCAGCCTCCACAAGCACGGACGCAGCCTCATTAAAAACTCTTCCACGCCATTTTTTTGAACACCATCAGTGTGATAGCTCTCTTTTAAGAGTTAAGGGCATTGATGCCCTTTCCATCAATATACGTGGGGGGGATCTGTCAAGACTGTTGGCACAAGCTGAAACAAGGTGGATCTGGACGCTTAAAACCATTCAACCACATGGTTTAAACGAAAATAATTCATACGATCCCATTCTTGTAATCTCCCAATTATGTCCCTAATATGCAGCTCGTGGTCTGCACAATGTTTTTATATTTTTAATATATTTCTAATATTTGTCTATATTTGTTTATCAGATGTCAAGCTACTCATTTATCCTGGATGTCTTTTTGCACAACTTCATTATCATGAATGACTCCATGTTACTCTATCTGTCCTGGACGTCGGCTTGGACTAATATCATCAGAAATGTCTCTCCCTTACGTCGCATATATGTTTGTCTATGTATTTTGATAATTACATGACATATTTCTATATATACAATTGTTGTTTTTTCTTATGTAATTTCTTTATTATGTTTTTTGATATATTATTGGTTATTGTGATTATTTCTGTTTTGTATAAAATATATATATTTTGAGTTATATACTGGTATTATCAGCAATGACTCGTTTTTTTGTCATATGTATACGCCCATGTATTTTCAATATTGTATTTTGAAGATTGCAGGATTTATTCCTATATATGTAAATATTGGTCTTTCATACGAAAATCTATGCTATCATTGTACATCATAGTTCTATATATATTTTTTCTTTGATACACTATCGGTTGTTGCTGTCATGTTCATTACTGTTATTATGTGTTTTTGAAGTTATTATTCGTTATAATTAGCTATAATTGCTTTCATTTATATACAAATGTCCTCTCATTATTTGTTTTCACTATGGTTGTTTTTTTACTTACAATATGTATTGATTAGTCTTTCATTTCATGTTGTCTATGTAATCGTCCCTGTACCACCATCTTTATTGCTGGCCTCCAGGTTTTAGCGGTTCCGCGCATGCGCCGTCTGTTTTCCACAGCGCCGGCGTCATTTCCTGTGACGTCAGACGCCGGACCACGTGGGGCCCCACGTGCTTCCGGCTCTGACGTGCGGCGATGGCGCTTTGGTGTGGGCGGTATTACAGCGGTGTCTGCACGCCGCTATTCAGGATAAATAGAGCTCCTTTTTGGGACTCTGTTAATGCGCCCCTGAGGAAGGAGTTTTTTCAACTCCGAAACGCGCGTCGGGGCGGCCCTGTGTCCAGCTTATCCGCACCATTGGGTAATTATGCATATTAGATCTTTTGTATATATCACTTAGTATACTGTATCCTTGTTGTAGCCATGTCATCGATACTTTTTCTCTGGTACTTATACTTGATTGCACTTGATACTTGATTCTTGACATTGTGCTCATCTAGTATATTTTGTCATCTAGTGATATTGCCCTTATTGTGTATACCATTAACCCATGTGTGGATATCTGTCTGTCCGCATGGCCATTTTTCATTGCGCACACTGTGAGCCCATATTCCCCATGTTGCCTTATTCCAGGTTTTAATTACCTTCAATAAATGTTACTTTTTATATTGACCTTTTGACTGTAGTTTGTTTCTTGTGATAATCTGTATGAGGATTTGTGCAGATGAAAAACACGTCTTCAAAGTATGGAATGCCTCCCTGGCCAGAATGGACCAGTTGGAAAAGTCATATCTGTCAGAGGTTTGGCCACTACCGAAAAGTTTTTGATGAACTTACGGTAGTAGTAGGCGAAACCTAAAAACCTTAGTAACTCCTTCAAATCCTCAGGACGATCCCAATCCAATACTGCCAAGACTTTCGCCGGATACATGCGAAAATCAGTGGATAATAAAACATATCTTAGGAAAAGGATCTCCTCACCTGAGAACATACATTTCTCCGGTTTGACAAATAATTTATTGTCTCGGAGTATATGTAAGATCTGCCTGACATGTACCTGCTGTGACTCAAGGTCAGGTGAATAAATGAATATGAAACACACAAAAATAACTACCTGCGCCTCTACACATAAAGAAATGTCCCACAAAGTGAAAAAACTGCTGGATAGATAACGATGCAACCGTGACAGAGTTATTGAGCTGGCATACATACAAGTGTTGGTGTAGAACACTTACTGTCACAACAGCAGAGGGCTAGGTTGAAGAGAAAGAAGTCCTGGCTCAGTATGAATGGTGGTCGTGCCGCGCGCCCAGAGCAGGCAGGCCAGATGTAACGGGGCAGGGAGCGTCCTCCCTGTTGCTGGAACAACTCGGCTGGACTGGGAAGCACAGAGTCCGGAAGTAGCGCGGCGTCCTCAGGCCACGAGGCGCCGCTAGTACGAGATGGACAGAACGGGGGCGGGACAAAAAATAGGTGACGTCACCGTGGTACCGTAGTGCAAGAGGCAGGAAGGGTCAAAAAACGTTCAACGCGTTTCGAAGGTACACAGACCTTCTTCGTCAGGGATCCAGACCCTTACCAGAGCCTGCCTTATGTACCTTTGAAAAAACCCCCGCCCTCTCGCCATGTGACAGCACAACAAAGAAAGAATGTTAATTGCTACACTATGTGTTTGCAGGGAAGGCAGCAAGTAATAATAAACGTGAAGTGTGCTAAGAAAAAAGGGGATGGAAAATAAGTAATAATGTTTGCATCTCTGTGCATGGACATTGCCTGAATGATACCTTAAAAATAAATGAAATAAAAAATCTTTATTTAATCAAAATAGAAATAGACCTACAAATAAGTATGTTAGAGCCCTTAATGAATCCATAGATATATATTTGTGTGCACAAACACTTAATGAAAATTAAATCAACAAGTACACTAACTGGCTCACACATATATATAATATATATATATCTTTATCTTGGAATAAATTAATATGTCATCCAGACGGATAACTACAAATCTGCCTACCAGGTGACTAAATATGTAATTTACAAAGTGCCAAAATACGGCGGGCGTGTTCGTCAAACTAAATGGCATCACCAGGTTCTCATAGTGTCACTCAGGCATATTGAATGTAATTTTCCACTCATTTCCCTCATCTCCATCTTTAATGCAAATGAGATTATACCCCCCTCTCTGAGGTCTTGTTTTGAAAACCATTTTGTTCCTACAATCTGATTAAAGAGGTCTGGCCGGAATGAGAAGGAGTGGATATGGATCCCGGACCGTGATAATATTGAATTTGCGGAAATCTAGGCATGGGCATAACCGCCCATCTTTCTTCTTTACAAATAAGAACTCTGTGACAATGGAGGATGAGGATGGTCTGATATGACTCTCTGCCAAACTTTCCGTGATATAGTCCTTCATGGCTTGTCTCTCTGGACCAGACATATTATACAGTTTGCTCTTAGACAGTCGGCCCCAGGAAAAAGATTAGCGGCACAGTCATAAGGATGATAGGGAGGGAGTTCTTGGCACCCCTGGTCTGAGAACACATCCTCACAGTCAGACAGGTATTTCGGCACAGACTGGCTATCCAGCCTAGCAAGCCGGGTACCCAAGCATTGTCCTTAACTGTTAGCAGCGGATTAACCAGCGTAACATCCGGAGTCAGCAACAGAGAATGTAGATTTATTCACATCCAGTATAGACAGTTTACAACACAGCATGAAATGTGATCAGCCTGATATCTGCTATGGCTGCAGCATGAAAAACATTACATCAACACAGGAAGAGAAGGAGGAGGCATCCTGTCTGTGAGTGAGGTTTTTTTTTTTTTACCAACACTTTGTTAACAACCTCACAATATGCACAACATATCAAACAGTACAGTAGTAGTTGTTGCAATACATACAAATCAATATGCATTATTCCAACACCCCCACTCAACAACTACTTATCCTCTTATTCCCATTGTGGTTCTCAATTCTTGGAACCTGGCTCATGGCAATGGCTTTGTCATAATGTCAGTTAGCATCTTATCAGTTTCACAATAGACAAGCTGAATTATGCCACGATCTATCAAATCACGTAGATGATGGTGTCTGACATCAATGTGCTTGGTTCTAGCACTGATCTTTTCACTGCATGCAAGTTTAATGCATCCTTGGTTGTCCTCATAAATCACCGTCGGCTGAGTTGACCGTTTGCCAAGATCGTCCATCAATTGTCTTAGCCAAACGACCTCCTGGCTTGCATAGGCTGCGGAAACATACTCCGCTTCTGTGGATGATAAGGCAACAGACACTTGTTTCCTTACTAGACCAGGAGATTGAACTTTCTCCAACTTTAAACAAGTATCCGCTTGTGGATTTACGATCACGTGAGTCACCAGCCCAATCCACATCTACATAGCCGGTAAGTTCTAGATCTCCCGCTGCAGATAGTTTTAAATTTACATCTTGCGTTTCTTTCAAATATTGCAGAAGTCTTTTAACAGCATTCCAGTCTCTTTGGCGCGGTTTTTCCACATATCTGCAAAGGATTCCAACTGTTGTTGCGAAATCCGGTCGAGTTATAGTTGATATGTACAGAAGTGCCCCCACTGCCTGACGATATTTCTCATTGTTAGGCAACAGGTCATCTTCTTCTTCCAGCTTCAGGTAGGATGGTTCCATTGGGGTTGATATACCTTTGGCCTCTGACATTCCAAATTGATTCAGAATCGAATTAATTTTTGCACTTTGGTTTAGAAGAAAACTCCCATCTTCCTCTCTCTGGATTTGGATTCCTAGATAATATGTCACACTTCCAAGGTCTTTTGTTTCAAAATGCTGATTCAGAATTTCAGTCATTTTTCCAATTTCTGCGTCTTCTTGATGAACTACAATCACATCGTCCACATATGAGAATATACATCCACTTTCCATCTGTATATTTTGTGTATAAGCATGGATCTGCTTGACCTCTTTTAAATCCTTCTTCCAACAAGACTTTATTCATCTTGGTGTTCCATGACTCTTGCTGATTGCTTAAGACCATAGAGAGATTTTTGTAGTTTGCAAACAAGATTCTCTTCACCTCTTTTTACATAACCTTCAGGTTGAGTCATGTATAAGTCCTCCTCAATGTCACCATTTAAGAAAGCAGTTTTTATATCCAAATGTCTGACATACATCTTTTGTACAGCAGCTACAGCTAACAAAGCTCTGAACGTAGTCTGTTTAGCGACTGGAGCAAATGTAGCATCGTAATCTTCACCATACTTTTGAGAATATCCTTTTGCGACCAACCTTGCTTTAAATCTGTGGACTTTACCTTCAGAGTCATATTTGGTTTTAAAGACCCACTTGCACTTGATTGCCTTTTTGCCCTGTGGTAGCTTGGTGAGTTTCCAAGTTTGGAGTTGATGAAGGACTTGATTTCCTCATTAGCGGCATCAATCCACTTTGTTCTTTCATGGATAGGTAGTCCTTGCATTTCATCCCATGACTGCGGCTCTGACTCAGGTAGTGTCTTGACAATGTAGGATAGACGTTTAGCTGGTATACCTTTGTTTGATCTTGACGATCTTCTGATTTCAGATTCTTCTGATTTTTCTGTTGTTCCTTCAGTGGTTGAAGAATCCAGCCAGACTTCTACATCCTCCTTGTTGTTGTCTTGTAATTGTGACTTCAGCTGGACTACTGGCGTGATGTCACAAAACTTGGGTGATACAAAGTTCTCATCAATCACTACATCTCTGCTTATTGTGACCTTGTTTTTTTCTGGGTGTAGAATCCTATAACCTTTCTGGGTTTCACTGTAGCCTACCAGGATACCTTCTTTAGTTTGAGATTCCCACTTAGTTCGCTTTTCTTTGGGAATATGTACAAATGCTTTACTTCCGAATATTCTTATGTGGTGCAGTTTTGGCTTTCTGCTGTTCCATTGCTCAAATGGAGTTTTCTCTGTAGCTTTACCTGGTAGTCTGTTCTGAAGATAGCAAGCTGTCATGATTGCCTCACCCCAATATGTTGTAGGCAGATTTGCATCAAATAACATACTTCTTGCACTTTCACAGGGTGTTCGGTTATTTCTTTCCGCAACACCATTTTGCTCAGGGTTGTACGGTACAGTGGTCTGAAATAGGATTCCATTTTTCTTTAGAATGCTCTGTGTCTCATTGCTTGTATATTCAGTCCCATTATCTGCACGTAGAATCTTTGGCATTCTTCCAAACTTATTATATACCTCAGCTAGATATATTTCAAGTTTCTCTGGAACTTCTATCTTGCTGTGAAGCAGATGGACAACTGTATATCTGGAATGATCATCAATAAATGTGAGAAAATATATCTTCTTCCCAGGAGTCTGAGTGCTCATTGGACCACAGACATCTGTGTATTAAATCTAGTGGCTGTTCTGTTCTTGTAGTACTTCTCTTAGGAAAAGCTTTTATAGACATTTTCCCTTTGATGCAGCTAGTACACTTCATTGTCTGGTTACATAGATCAATTGTGATATCATCAGCTAGTTGCTTCTGAACTAACTTTCTTATTGCTTCTTGGTCTCTGTGTGCCAGACACCTATGCCATACATGAATACAGTTATTGTGCTCTTCTTGTTGAGCAGTATACACACACTCTTTACATTTCAGCTGATAAAGTTCATCTGTGATTTTTCCCTCTGCTAGTGTGTGTGTCACGACGTATAACAGATATATTCAATGATAGCAACCTATATCCAATGTGACATCATTCTAAATTTCATATAATAGAGAAAATCAACATGTATACATAGTATCTGCCAGCAATGTCTTACCTGACATAATATCCTATGTATTGTGGGTCAATACTGTGTACGTGTCACGCTGTCTCTGGATAGAGGTGGACCGGGGTCTATACTGACCCTGAACTGGGGTCCTGACTAGTCCCTCTACCTGGAGGTACTGTTAATGGTACAGAGGTCCAGGTCGCCAGCGTAACCCTGTCTCCTGTAGATCCCTGACCACTGTAATCTAGTCCTGAGAAGGACCCTGATTACCACCACAGGGAATGGGCAGGTCACAGCTTACACACAGTCTAAGACAAACGAGACAGAAAAGGGGTAAAGAAAACACAGACTTGCATACAACACTTCCACTACAGAGGAACACAAAAGGTTAAGGAGATAAACAATAAGCGAGGAGAGGAAAAACCACAACAGGCACTCTTAGCTTAAGTCTTCTCAGAAACGATCCGCTCTGCTGGTCTGAATGAATGCTTTCACCGGCAACTTCCCCAGCAGACCAGCAGGTATATGAAGGAAGCTAATTAACAAAACATCAATCGCAGCTGGGGAGGCTGGTCAGCCCAGCACCGAGAGAGAAAGAATTAACTCCCTCAGTGCCGAAAAACACCCAGCACCAGAAACTCAGCTGTGCGAAGTCAGGGTGTGCAATCGCGACGATCTCCGCCGCGACACACCCGTGACAGTACCCCCCCTTCTACGAGGGGCCTCTGGACCCTCAGGGCCTGGTCTATCTGGGTGAGTAGTGTGGAAGGCCCGAACCAAACGGTCTGCGTTAATATCCGATGCAGAAACCCACATCCTCTCCTCAGGACCATACCCCCTCCAATGAACAAGGTACTGAAGGGACTGGCGATTCAGACGTGAGTCAATGATCTTCGATACCTGAAACTCCAAATTACCATTGACCACCACTGGAGGAGGAGGTAGAGGTGACAGTATAACTGGTGCCACGTACCTCTTAAGCAACGATTTGTGGAACACATTGTGGATTTTAAATGTAGGAGGGAGGTCAAGACGGAAAGCCACCGGATTAACTATTGAACTGATCCTGTATGGCCCGATGAATCTGGGACCGAGTTTCCAGGAGGGAACCTTAAGTTTTATATTCTTGGTAGACAACCATACCAGATCGTTCACACTTAGGTCCGGACCAGACACTCTCCTCCTATCAGCCATACGTTTGTATCGGTTCCCCATAGTGCTCAGATTATTAAGCACTCCTCTCCACACTGAAGCAAGTGACGACGAAAATCGTTCCTCCTCAGGAACCCCAGAAGAGCCCCCCCATTGAAAGTACAAAACTGGGGGGGAAAACCATATGCCCCAAAAAACGGGGACTTACCAGTGGACTCGCTCCGCCTATTGTTAAGAGCGAACTCTGCCAGAGGCAAGAAAGAAGACCAGTCCTCTTGGTTCTCTGAGACAAAACACCGGAGATATGTCTCTAAGCTCTGATTCAGACGCTCTGTCTGACCATTGGTCTGCGGATGAAAAGCCGAAGAAAATGACAACTGCATCCCCCGACGAGAACAAAATGCCTTCCAGAATTTGGACACAAACTGAGACCCCCGATCAGACACCACATCGGAAGGCAACCCGTGAAGTCTCACAATCTCCCCAATGAACACCTGCGCCAGAGTTTTAGCATTAGGAAGAGCAGGAAGACAATAAAATGTGCCATTTTGCTGAACCTGTCAACTACAACTAGTATGACAGTTTTACCTGAAGACGGAGGAAGGTCCGTAATGAAGTCCATAGACAGATGGGTCCATGGACGCTCCGGGATTTTCAACGGTAAAAGGGTCCCAGACGGACGGGTATGAGGGGTCTTAGAGCGCGCACATACCCCACAGGACGCGACAAAAGTTACCACCTCTTTATTTAAGTTAGGCCACCAAAACCGGCGAGAAACGAGATCTACAGTTGCTTTACTCCCTGGGTGTCCTGCCAAAGCAGAATTATGATGTGCCTCGATAACCTTTTGTCTTAACTGATCTGGAACAAACAGTTTCCCTGGAGGTCCTACAGGGGCGTCCCCCTGAGCCTCCAATACCTCCTCCTCAAGCTCAGAGCATACAGCCGACACCACAACTCCCTCCTGAAGAATAGGAACCGGGTCATCCGTCTTCCCGGCCCCCGGGAAACTACGAGATAAAGGCATCAGCCTTTACATTTTTTGACCCAGGACGATATGTGACGACAAAATTAAACCTGGTAAAAAACAACGACCATCTAGCTTGTCTGGAATTCAGACGTTTTGCAGACTCTAAATACAGCAGGTTCTTGTGATCAGTAATGACGGTGACCGGGTGGACTGCCCCCTCCAAAAAGTGACGCCACTCTTCAAACGCCAACTTAATGGCCAAGAGTTCCCTATTGCCGACATCATAATTCCTCTCGGCGGACGACAATTTTTTAGAGAAGAAAGCGCACGGATGCCATTTACCAGGGGACGGACCTTGAGATAATACCGCACCCACTCCTACGTCAGATGCGTCTACCTCCACAATGAACGGTTGTGATGCATCAGGTTGGATGAGTATGGGTGCTGAAGCAAAACATTTTTTCAAGGAGGAAAATGCTTGACAAGCTTTGTCAGACCACCTAGAAAAATCCGTCCCTTTTTTTGTCATGTCAGTGAGAGGTTTGACAACGGATGAGAAATTACGAATAAATTTCCGGTAGTAGTTAGCAAACCCCAGGAAACGCTGCAGTGCTTTAAGATCCTCTGGCCGATCCCATTCAAGCACAGCCTTCACTTTCCCAGGGTCCATACGGAAACCGGAGGCTGACACCAGGAATCCTAAAAACTGAAGTTCTTGTACAGCGAATACACACTTCTCCCATTTGGCGTACAGTTTATTATCTCGCAAGATCTGCAACACTTGTCTCACATGCTCCTGATGAGACACAAGATCCGGCGAGTAAATTAAGATGTCATCTAGATAAATGACAACAAACTGTCCCACTAGGTGGCGAAAGATGTCATTAACAAAATGTTGAAACACCGCCGGGGCAGTAGTCAGACCGAAAGGCATGACAAGGTTCTCATAATGTCCCTCCGGAGTGTTAAACGCCGTCTTCCACTCATCCCCCTCCTTTATCCTAATCAGATTATACGCCCCCCTGAGATCCAACTTAGAGAACCATTTGGCGCCCACAATCTGATTGAAGAGATCAGGAATAAGTGGGAGCGGATACGGATCTCGGACCGTAATCCGACTAAGCTCACGGAAATCCAGGCAAGGGCGTAGGCCTCCATCTTTTTTCTTCACAAAGAAGAACCCCGTGGCCACTGGGGAAGATGAAGGTCTAATATGCCCCTTGGCCAGACTTTCCGAAATGTAATCCTTCATAGCTTGCCTCTCAGGACCAGAAAGGTTATATAACCTAGATTTTGGTAACTTAGCATCAGGAAGCAATTTTATAGCACAGTCATATGCGCGATGAGGAGGTAATTCTTGACACCCTTCCTCTGAAAACACATCCTCAAAAGTCCTCCAGAAAAGGAGGTAAGGTTCTAGGCACGACCGTACCGATGACCGTGTTCATGCAGTTACTATTGCAAAATTCACCCCACTGGCTTATCTCTCTGGATTGCCAATTAATAACTGGGTTATGTTTAGTTAACCAAGGAAGTCCCAACACAATAGGAGTGGGAAGGCCCTCCAACACATAACAAGACAATAGTTCCTTATGTATTGCCCCCACTCGAAGGTCTATGTTATGCACGGCTTGCACAAAGCTACCTTGACCGAGAGGCCTGGCGTCAATAGAGAATATAGGGATAGGTTTGGCCAATACACTCAGTTGCATACCTTGCACCTGGGCAAACCGAGCGTCCACCAGATTAGCCGCGGCCCCACTATCCAGAAGAACAGAAATCCTCTCAGTTCTCGTACCTACCACCACCTCCGCTGGTACGAGAAACTGAGACGGACTTGGGGACGAAATACATACTCCCAGATTGTCGTCCACCACACAACCTGGGATTAATAGTTTTCCGGCGACTTCTTGCTCAGTACAGTACGGGATGGACACCCCTCAATAAAATGTCCCTTTCTCCCGCAGAAGAAACACCTTCTGTTTTGCGGCGCACCGCCGATCCCCTCCCTCGGAATGATGTCCCTCCCAACTGCATAGGTTCCTCGGAACAAACCAGGGGAACCTCAATATTAGGGACTTTAGAAGGAGGTGGAGTCATCACAGGGGGCGGAGTTCCCCCACACCTCTCCCGAAGCCGTCTATCAATGCGAATAGCAAGAGCCATAGCGGCCTCCAGTGACGGGGAGAATCATACTGAGCCAACACATCTTTTAATTTGTCAGATAAACCTTGACAAAACTGGCTCTTAAGAGCCGGGTCATTCCACTGAGTATCCGTGGCCCACCTACGGAACTCTGAAGAAAATTCCTCCGCCGGACGATCTCCCTGCTGTATCCTACGTAACTTCATTTCACCAAGGGAGACCCGATCCGGGTCATCATATACCAGACCCAGGGCTGTAAAAAATCGGTCCACTGACTGGAGAGCCGGGGAGCCCGGGGGGAGAGAGAACGCCCAGGATTGAGGGTCCCCTTGTTAGAGCGAGATGACAATTCCCACCCTCTGATCCTCACTCCCCGACGACTGCGGCCGCAGCCAAAAATACAATTTACATGCTTCCCGGAAAGTAAAAAACTTGTCCCGCCCACCAGTAAACCTGTCCGGCAGAGCTACTTTAGGTTCAGATCTGGTTTGCTCCCGGGGGTACAAAACCTTGGATTTAACGTCCGTCAGCTCCATGGACAAACTCTGCAACTGCTGAGCTAAATGGGCTACTGGATCCATGGTGGCTGGGGAGAATCTTTAGAGTAGCCGGTGAAAATGTCACGACGTATAACAGATATATTCAATGATAGCAACCTATATCCAATGTGACATCATTCTAAATTTCATATAATAGAGAAAATCAACATGTATACATAGTATCTGCCAGCAATGTCTTACCTGACATAATATCCTATGTATTGTGGGTCAATACTGTGTACGTGTCACGCTGTCTCTGGATAGAGGTGGACCGGGGTCTATACTGACCCTGAACTGGGGTCCTGACTAGTCCCTCTACCTGGAGGTACTGTTAATGGTACAGAGGTCCAGGCCGCCAGTGTAACCCTGTCTCCTGTAGATCCCTGACCACTGTAATCTAGTCCTGAGAAGGACCCTGATTACCACCACAGGGAATGGGCAGGTCACAGCTTACACACAGTCTAAGACAAACGAGACAGACAAGGGGTAAAGAAAACACAGCCTTGCATACAACACTTCCACTACAGAGGAACACAAAAGGTTAAGGAGATAAACAATAAGCGAGGAGAGGAAAAACCACAACAGGCACTCTTAGCTTAAGTCTTCTCAGAAATGATCCGCTCTGCTGGTCTGAATGAATGCTTTCACCGGCAACTTCCCCAGCAGACCAGCAGGTATATGAAGGAAGCTAATTAACAAAACATCAATCGCAGCTGGGTGAGACTGGTCAGCCCAGCACCGAGAGAGAAAGAATTAACTCCCTCAGTGCCGAAAAACACCCAGCACCAGAAACTCAGCTGTGCGAAGTCAGGGTGTGCAATCGCGACGATCTCCGCCGCGACACACCCGTGACAGTGTGACCCTCTTTTGAGATGATGAAGCTATCATGCTTAAATGTAACTTCATTTCCTTGTTTTGTGAGTTTCTTCACAAATAGTAAATTACTCTCAAGACTAAGCACATAGAGCACATCTTTTACTGGGATCTTCCTGCTTTGTGTTGGTGAGATTTGAAAATCAATATAACCATCTCCTATGCCTTCTGAACTCATGTACTGACCATTAGCCATAATCATTTTCTCTGACTTATTTTGATTAAGCTTAGAAAAGAAGTCTCTGTTATTAGTCATGTGACTAGTTGCTCCAGAGTCTATACACCATGCATGCTTTGATGTATTTGCACTGACAGTAAATGCAATTTCAGTATTCACAGAATCATTTTCTCCAGACACAGCATTCTTAACCCTTTGCTGACTGTTTTGCTTTTTCAGCTGATTCATTCTAGCTTTCCAAACTCTGCAGTCGGCTTTCAAATGTCCTGATTTCTTGCAAACAAAACATTCACGTGTTTCTTTTAGGTGCTTTCTGTTTTTAAGTAGACTCTGTGTTTGTAAAGCAGACTCTGTCTTGGTGCTTATACATTCTGCCTTCCGTTTATATTCATCTACAAGCTTCCCTCTTACATACTCCAGAGTAAGCTCATCATCTGGGCGCGCATCTAGTGCGGTCACAAGCGTGTCATAGCTCTCTGGAAGACCACTAAGCAGTAATGCGGCTACATGAAATTCCTTCAGATCTTCCCTAATGCCTCTCAAGCGTTCTACAAGCTCTAGAATACTCCTGATATACTCCTGCATATCCTGGCCTTTCTGTTGATTAGACTGGTACAGTTTTCTCATAAGATACAGTTAATTGCTTAAATTAATCCTCTCATGTACCTTTTGCAGCTGCTCCCACATTTCTCTTGCAGTATAACATTTACACACATGAACAATCTGATCATCATCTATGCTGAGTGATATGGTACTCTGTGCTTTCTGATCCATCTCAATCCACTCCTGTGGTACTGGGTCAGGTTTAGGCTCCTGTGTGTATTTCCACGTACCTTCCCTTATCAGCAGCATCTTCACTTTGAATTTCCAGGATTGATAGTTCTGGTTAGTGAGACTTGGTACTGTAACCTTCATGGAGTTGCTGCTGGTGGGCATCTTTGCTGTCTTTCTTTCTTTTCTTTTCTCTGTGTTCTGGGGATCTCTGGGACTCTAGGACTCTGGGAAGTCTGGGCCCATAACCTGTTAGCAGCGGATTAACCAGCGTAACATCCGGAGTCAGCAACAGAGAATGTAGATTTATTCACATCCAGTATAGACAGCTTACAACACAGCATGAAATGTGATCAGCCTGATATCTGCTATGGCTGCAGCATGAAAAACATTACATCAACACAGGAAGAGAAGGAGGAGGCATCCTGTCTGTGAGTGAGTTTTTTTTTTTTTAGCAACACTTTGTTAACAACCTCACAATATGCACAACATATCAAACAGTACAGTAGTAGTTGTTGCAATACATACAAATCAATATGCATTATTCCAACATTAACAATACTCACTTCCGTTTACCACTTACTGAGTCTGCCAGTCTACCACAGGATTGTGCAGAGTGAGCCAAGGAAGTCCAAGAACCACAGATGAGGGCAGACCCTCCAGCACAAAACAGTCTATTACCACAGAGTGCAAGGCCCCTACTTCAAAATGTAAACCTTGGATGACATGAGTAAAATTCCCGTCTCAAAGGGGCATAGTCGATGGTGATTATGGGTATGGGTCTGTAAAGAGTATGTGTATTGAGGCTTCAGACCTGGAAGAATCTGCGTTGATCAAGTTAAACCCCGCCCCACTGTCCAGAAATACAGACACATCTACCTTAATTTCACGCAGGTGAATCTCAGCTAGCAGAAAAAATTGTGTCCTACCCATGGAGGTGATGAGTCCACTCGGGTTGCTAACCTCCCCGCAACCCAGGCCTCTTAGTTTTCCGACAGCTGTTTACTGTGAGTTAGGGAAAGACACGTGCCCATGAAATGGCCCTTTTTACCACAGTAAAAACACACTCCCCGTTTGCGCCGAACAACAGATAGATTTCCAGAGTGAGTTGCCACACCCACCTGCATGGGTTCCTCAGATGACTCAGTCCCGATCACCCTTGGCCCCGGACCTCCGGCATACAGGTGTGTCTCCCTATGTCTCTGGCGAAGACGGTGATCAACCCGGATTGCTGGAGACATGGCCGCCTCAAGGGAGACTGGAGTCTCATACAGGGTTAAGGGTCCTTCACCTTTACTTTAAGCCCCTCACAGAACAGGCTACGGAGTGGGGAGTCATTCCACTTAATGTCTGTGGCCCACCTCCGAAACTCATAGCAATACTTCTCCGCCGGATGGTCTCCTTGCTGAAGTTGGTGCAGTGTGAACTCAGCCAAGGAGATGCGGTCAGGGTCGTCGTATATATGACCCAGTGCCAGAAAAAATTCCTCCACCGTCTGAAGCGACTGGGAGCCAGACTGGAGAGAAAACGCCCATGTTTGGTGGTACCCCCTGAAGGAGCAAGATTATTATCCCCTCTCGATGCTCCTCTGTACTTGAGGACATAATCTAAAGTACAGTTTACAGGCCTCTCTGAAAACAACAAACTTGTCATGCCCCCTCAACCTGTCAGGCAAAGCGATCTTGGGCTATACTACGATTTGCCTGGGAGACATGATTCCTACATCAGATGTATTAGGGTGCTACGAAACAACAAGGGCGTAGATCTGCCACCTCCAGACTGAGCTGCTGCAGTTGTCCTGTCAGAGCAGTAATAGGATCCATAATGGATAAAAAAATGGTTATGGTCAGAGCTAATGTCACGACTCAGCTGTCAGGTGACCCAGGACCAGGGGCTCTTTTCCTGTCCCTAGTACTAGGGGGAGCCCTAGCTCACCCTATTCCTCGAGATACTTCTGAAGGTGAAGATGCCGATGCCTCCACCTTTGCCTTATCTCCTGAATCAGCCCTCCATCTGTTCCCTTCCCCCACCGAGGGAAGAGGGGAGCTGCCGTGCAGCATAATCTAGTTCTGACGATGTGTTTCAAGAAGGACCTAGATTATATAGGGGATGGGAGTGGCTAACCGAGCTCAGCTGAAAACTCAGACTCCCATAGCTTCCAACATGGCCAATTAACCACTGTTCTGCCCAAAAAATTAACATAATTTAAAAAGAAGGTGAATTGCTCTTTTCAGCACAGGAGTAGGAGCAATCAGATGCTGCGGCCTACTTGCTGCTCTCTTTTGCGGTATCCCCATGACATGTCTATTGTATAGGTAACTAGTTCAAACAAGTGCTATTAATACAGGTAATGAGCATATAGTAGGAGGACTTCTTAAAGAAAAACTAACAGGTCTGTGAGAGCCAGAAGTAAGAAAGAAAGCTGGGCACACTCATGTAGGTGGAATAGGTGAAGAATTAATTTAATGTTGCACGTACAGTAGTCACAATCATCAAACGTTTCGGTCTGCAAAGACCTTCATCAGTGAACTACAAAACAATAAAGTGAAGCAAATAATATAAAAGAAAAAAAGTATATACAAAAAGAGAACAATGATGGTCATATGTTTTAGGAGAATGTTAACTATAGGAGAACCCATATATCAAGCCTTGACAAAAGTAACAGAAGATACAGACATAGAAGGTATCGTACATGACTAGTGAGGACATACCTTAGTGAAAATGACAGTTGTCATGATCCATCATTTTCCTTGCAGCTCTTTGTGCCTACCACAACCGCAGTGATAATTGCTCTCTGGTATGTTATATTCATAGCGATCACCTCATTTCAATATGTCCTCAAGTAATACCGTTATTTTTTATATATCACAGCATGATTGTGCCTTCACCATCTCAACTCTATGGTAGGCTATCCGGTGTAATTATTTATATCACTCACTCACTATATTCCACTTATTACCAAATAATCCCATCTTATGCTCCTCAGATTAGCTATTCATATTAGATCTATGACAACTGTCATTTTCACTAAGGTATGTCCTCACTAGTCATGTACGATACCTTCTATGTCTGTATCTTCTGTTACTTTTGTCAAGGCTTGATATATGGGTTCTCCTATAGTTAACATTCTCTAAAACATATGACCATCATTGTTCTCTTTTTGTATATACTTTTTTTCTTTTATATTATTTGCTTCACTTTATTGTTTTGTAGTTCACTGATGAAGGTCTTTGCAGACCGAAACGTTTGATGATTGTGACTACTGTACGTGCAACATTAAATTAATTCTTCACCTATCTCACCTACATGAGTGTGCCCAGCTTTCTTTCTTACATTACGGCTTGGGAACCTACTGGTGCACCTCCATTATACTGGCTGTGCTAGTGTCTATTTACTGTGAGAGCCAGAAGTCTTGCTGGTTGTTAGGTGATCAAAAACTTATTTTATGCAATAAAATGCAATTTAATTATAAAAAATCATAAAATGTGATTTTCTGGTTTTTATTTTTAGAATCCGTCTCTCATAGTTGATATGTACATACAATAAAATTTACAGACCTCTTTTTCTATGTGAAAAAACTTGCAAAATTGGCAGTGTAACAAATACTTATTTTCCTCACTTGTATGTAACTACATATACAGAGGACAAAAAAAGTATTTAGTTAGCCACCAATTGTACAAGTTCACCCACTTAAAAAGATGAGAGAGACCTGTAATTGACATCATAGGTTGACCACAACTATGAGAGTCAAAATGAGAAAACAAATCCAGAAATCAGTTACATTTTGTCGTTGGAAGTTGGAAGTCCAGGATGGCATTCTTAGCAAGATAAAAATGGCTGAAATGTGCTAACACTCTCCTGGCAATAGGCATCACCTTCTTCAAGATGCTATTTGTTTTTAAAAAAAACATAAAAACATTGCACCTCCAAATTTAGTACATGTGCCATGCAGGGAGAATATAATCATAGCCCAATGACAATAGAGCCAGAACATTTTTGCCTTTCTTGCTGATATGTTGCTCAGTTGTAGTCGACAGATAGACTCTTCTGCAAAATCTGATGCTTAAACCAGGCTCATCAATTGTAAGACAGCACGGCAACACCTCAGCTTACACATATGAATTGATTGAGGGGTCGTGGAAGCAATGTTTTGCACTGCTGCTGTTAGGAATGGAAAGATGAGATAAGCACTGCCTGATGTTGGAACCAAACCATGAAGTTATCACTAGCACCTAGCCTCAGTTTGCAGTGGTGCGTCATTGCTGGTGGCAAGCAAAACATTGATCCAGTGGACTGTGAAAGGCATGTATTGTTCTTAGCCATGATGCTTGCTCTACTTGTCAACGATATTAGAACTTAACTGTTACTAAATAGTTTAAAATTCAAAGTGCTATGTGCTATGAAGTGCAGGTGCAACACCACAAATTGACATAAAAACCGTGTAGATAAAATACCGATATATATCAATGCCACTGGTTCATCAAAAACCTAAGTCCTTATTGCTCAATATATACACAAATGCTCTCTACCACTACAAATGGGGAGCTTAAGAGCAAAATACCGTATGAACTTAAAGCTTTAGTAACAGTGTACACTTTTTATAGCTGGATAGAGCTATATTGAGAACCTTATGCATACAATGGAGATGTCTGAGATCCTTCAATGGCTCGCCTGTTATCCAGGTGGAGGTTCTATTGCCTCCAAGTAAAGTCCACAGCAGTCATTAAATTATAATAAATAATGAAAGTTCAATTTCTAAGTACATAAGAAAAACCTTAAGTGGAGGGGAGTTTCATAACATACATAACCTTCCCAACATTACCACCAGAGAATTTCTCCCAAAATAGTACTATATGGTTTTTAGTGGCATAATAGTTGCTCCTTATTAAATGGAGCAGCGCTGAAATGCTGTCTCATATTATGTTCAATGGCCTGCAGTATACATTTATTGATGTCCCATCCATGGCACCTTGGGGTACATAACCAATATTTCCCCAAGAAAAATTGTGCTCATGAAGAGTTCCAACCATATATATCATGTATACTCATCTGCGGCATCTATAGGTGAGCATTCATTCTTTGTGCTTTTGCTCCTTTCCTTTTCCATGGGAGACCTCCCACAGCCAAATATCAGCCGGGTTGATTGAGAACATAGTTGTTGTTCAATAATAAAAAAGAATCCTCTCAAATACAACTTGCCTAATAATTCTTCACAGTGTAGTTAATAAATAACATTTTCCACATGTCTACTTTACATCAGCACTATTTTGGACACACAATTTTTTTTGTTAGAATTTTATAAGAGTTAAGTTGACCAGCGATTTCTCATTTTTCCATCAAAATTTACAAAACCATATTTTTAGGGACCATCTCACATTTGAAGTGAGTTTGGGTGGTCAATATAACAGAAAATACCCAAAAGTGACAACATTCTAAAAACTGCACCCCTCAAGGTGCACAAAACCACATTCAAGAAGTTTATTAACCCTTCAGGTGCTTCACGAGAACTGTGGAACTTTGGAACCATTTTTTTTATTTTCACAAGGGTATTTGGAGAAAATGGACCACAAAATTTGTTGTGCAAATTTTATCTGAGTACGCCAATACCCATATGTAGGGTAAAACCACTGTTTGGGCACATGGCAGGGCTCAGAAGGGAGGGAGCCCCGTTTGACTTTTTGAACGCAAAATTGACTGGAATCAATGGTGGGCGCCATGTCTCACTTGGAAAACCCTCTGATGTACCTAAACAGTGAAAACCCCTCCAATTCTAACTCCAACCCTAATCTTAACACACCCCGAACCCTAATTCCAACCCTAACCATAACCCTAACCACAACCCTAACCCTAACACACCCCTAACCGTAATCCCAACCATAATGCTAACCACAACCCTAACCTCAACACCATCCTAACCCAAACACCACAACCCTAACCCCAACACAACTCTAGTCCCAGCCCTAATCCTAACTCCAAAACTAACCCTAGCTCCAACTCTAACCTTAGCCCAACCTTAGCCAACTCTAACCCTAGCTCAATCCTAACCCTAGCTCTAGCCCCAACCCTAACCACAGCCCTAACCCTAGCCCCAATCCTAACCCAACCCTAACTCTAGTCCCAACTCTAACCCTAGCCCCAACCCTAACTCTAGCCCAACCCTAACCATAGCTCTAAATCCAAACCTAACAATAGCCCCAACCCTGACCCTAATGGAAAAATGGAAATAAATACATTTTTTTTATATTTTATTATTTTTACTTAACTAAGTGTCATGTGTGCATCGCCACGAAGATCGTCGCGGTTGCACATTCTGACTTCTCACAGCTGAGTTGCTGTTTCTTTGTGTTTGGCAGTTAGGGAGTTAATTCTGTCTGTGCTCAGTTCTGGGACTGGGTGCAGTTTTCTCCCGGCTGCAATTAATTATTTGTTGATTGGTTTCCTTTAAATCTCTGGTTGTCTGTGTTGGGAGTTGCCAGTGAAATTCTTCATGCAGACCACAGATAGGATTGTATCTGTATAGACTTAAGTTAAAGAGCTCCTTAGTTGTTTTAAGCTCACCTTGCTTAGAGTTTAATATCCCAGATCATTTATGTTCCTTCTGTGTTTGAGTGTGTATGCAAGTCTGTGTTTTCTCCAGTCTGTCTTATATGTCTAATCTGTGTATTTAGCAGAGATCAGCCCATATCCCTTTGGTGGTAATCAGAATCCTTCTTAGGACTGATTACAGGGTTCAGGGACTGATAGGAGACAGGGTTAGGCTGGAGACTTGGACCTCTGAACCATTATCAGTAACTCCAAGGTGAGGGTTTAGTTAGGACCCCAGTTTAGGGTCAGGTTAGACCCCCGGTCCTCCTCTTTCCTGTGACAGTGTATCAAGTCCTCAAGATTAACCCTGAGTTCAACGGATATCGTGTCAGGTAAATCTATTCTATATTTACATGCTGATGTTGCTAATCTATATGTTGTATAGAGTGTTGTTCTTTTAAGAATAGTTTACTGACATCGTACACATATCATAAGACCGCGTGACATTTTCACTGGCCAATAAAATTATTCCCAGTTGCCATGGATCCAGTAGCCCAGCTGGCTCTGCAGTTGCAGGGATTATCCATGGAGCTGACGGACATTAAGTCCAAAGTTTTGTCTCCCTCGGGGCAAACCAGATTTGAACCTAAAGTAGCTCTCCCGGACAGGTTCACTGGTGGGCGAGACAAATTTTTTACCTTCAGGGAAGCATGTAAATTGTATTTTCGGCTTCGGCCTCGATCATCAGGGAGTGAAGAGCAGAGAGTGGGAATTGTTATCTCGCTCCTACAAGGGGACCCTCAATCCTGGGCCTTCTCCCTTCCTCCGGGATCCCCGGCTCTACAGTCAGTAGATCGATTTTTTACTGCCCTGGGTTTGGTATATGATGACCCAGATCGGGTCTCTCTTGCTGAGACAAAATTACGTAAGATACAGCAGGGAGATCGTCCGGCGGAGGAATTTGCTTCTGAGTTCCGCAGATGGGCCACAGATACTCAGTGGAATGACCCAGCTCTTAGGAGCCAGTTTTGTCATGGGCTTTCTGACAAATTAAAGGACGTTTTGGCTCAGTATGATTCTCCTCCATCACTGGAGGCTGCTATGGCCCTAGCTATCCGTACTGATAGACGGCTCCGGGAGAGGTGCGAGGTAACTCCGCCCCCTGTTGTTACTCCACCTACTACTAAAGTCCCTTATGTTGAGGTTCCCCTTGTCTGTTCGGAGGAGCCTATGCAGTTGGGAGGGACATCATTTCGTAGGAGGGGATTGGCGGTACGCCGCAGGACTAGAAGGTGTTTCTTCTGCGGGAAAGAGGGACATTTTGTTGGGGGATGTCCATCCCGTGCCTTGTTGAGCAAAAAGTCGCCGGAAAACTGTTAATCCCAGGTTGTGTGGTGGACGACAAACTGGGAGTATGTATTTCGTCCGCTAGTTCTTCTCAGTTCCTTGTACCAGTGGAGGTGGTGGTTGGTACGAGAGTGGAGAGATTTTCTGTTCTTCTTGATAGTGGGTCCGGGGCTAATCTGGTTGACGCTCAGTTTGCTCAGGCTCAAGGTATGCATCTGAGTGTATTGGTCAAACCGATCCCTATATTCTCCATTGACGCCAGGCCTCTCGGCCAAGGTAGCTTTGTTCATGAGGTTCATAACATTGACCTTCGGGTAGGGGCAATACATAGGGAACTATTATCTTGTTATGTGTTGGAGGGTCTACCTACTCCTATTGTGTTGGGACTTCCTTGGTTGGTTAAACATAACCCTGTGATTAATTGGCAGTCCAGAGATATAAGCCAATGGGGGGAGTTTTGCAAAAGTAACTGCATGAACACAGTCATCAGTGCGGTCGTGCCTAGTACTTTGCCTCCTTTTTTGGAGGACTTTGGGGATGTGTTCTCTGAGGAGGGGTGTCAGGAGTTGCCTCCTCATCGCGTGTATGACTGCTCTATTAATTTACTTCCTGATGCTAAGTTACCTAAAGCTAGGTTATATAACCTTTCTGGTCCTGAGAGGCAGGCTATGAAAGATTATATTTCGGAAAGTCTGGCCAAAGGGCATATTAGACCTTCATCTTCCCCAGTGGCCGCGGGGTTCTTCTTTGTGAAGAAAAAAGATGGAGGCCTACGCCCTTGCTTGGATTTCCACGAACTTAATCGGATTACTGTTCGAGATCCGTATCCACTCCCTCTGATTCCTGATCTCTTCAATCAAATTGTTGGCGCCAAATGGTTCTCTAAATTGGATCTCAGGGGGGCGTATAATCTGATTAGGATAAAAGAGGGGGATGAGTGGAAAACGGCGTTTAACACGCCGGAGGGACATTATGAGAACCTTGTCATGCCTTTTGGTCTGACTACTGCACCAGCAGTATTCCAACATTTTGTTAATGACATTTTTCGTCATCTGGTGGGGCTGTTTGTGGTCGTATATTTGGATGACATTTTAATTTACTCACCAGATCTTGTGTCTCACCAGGAGCATGTGAGACAGGTGTTGCAGATCTTGCGAGACAATAAACTATACGCCAAACTGGAAAAGTGTGTATTCGCCGTACAGGAACTTCAGTTTTTGGGTTTCTTGGTGTCAGCCTCCGGTTTCCGTATGGACCCTGAAAAGGTGAGAGCAGTGCTTGAATGGGATCAGCCAGAGGATCTTAAGGCTCTGCAGCGTTTTCTGGGGTTTGCTAACTACTACCGGAAATTTATTTGTAATTTCTCATCTGTTGTCAAACCTCTCACTGACATGACAAGAAAAGGGACGGATTTTTCTAAATGGTCGGACAAAGCTTGCCAAGCTTTTTCCTCTTTGAAAAAATGTTTTGCTTCGGCACCCATTCTCATCCAACCAGATGCATCACAGCCGTTCGTTGTGGAGGTGGACGCGTCTGACGTAGGGGTGGGTGCAATATTGTCCCAGGGTCCGTCCCCTGGTAAATGGCATCCGTGCGCTTTCTTTTCTAAAAAATTGTCGTCCGCCGAAAGGAATTATGATATCGGCAATAGGGAACTTTTGGCCATTAAGTTGGCTTTTGAAGAATGGCGTCACTTTTTGGAGGGGCAGTCCACCCGGTCACCGTCATTACTGATCACAAGAACCTGCTGTATTTGGAATCTGCTAAGCGTCTGAATTCCAGACAAGCTCGATGGTCGTTGTTTTTTACCAGGTTTAATTTTTGTTGTCACTTATCGCCTGGATCTAAGAATGTTAAGGCGGATGCCTTGTCTCGCAGTTTCCCAGGGGCCGGGAAAATGGATAACCCGATTCCCATCCTTCAGGAGGGGGTGGTAGTGTCGGCTGTATGTTCTGAGCTTGAGGAGGAGGTGTTAGAGGCTCAGGGGGACGCCCCTGCAGGACCTCCAGGGAGACTGTTTGTCCCAAATCAGTTGAGACAAAAGGTTATTGAGGCACATCATAATTCTGCTTTAGCAGGACATCCAGGGAGTAAGGCTACTTTAGATCTCCTTTCTCGCCGGTTTTGGTGGCCTAACGTTAATAAAGATGTTTTAACTTTTGTCGCGTCCTGTGGGGTTTGTGCTCGCTCTAAGACCCCTCATACCCGTCCGTCTGGGACCCTCTTACCCTTGAAACTTCCGGAGCGTCCATGGACTCATTTGTCTATGGACTTCATCACGGACCTTCCTCAGTCGTCAGGGAAGACTGTCATACTGGTGGTTGTTGACAGGTTCAGTAAGATGGCACATTTCATTGCTCTTCCTGCCCTCCCTAATGCTAAAACTCTGGCGCAGGTGTTCATTGGGGAGATTGTGAGACTTCATGGATTGCCTTCTGATGTGGTGTCAGATAGGGGGTCTCAGTTTGTGTCCAAGTTTTGGAGGGCATTTTGTTTACGTCGGGGGATGCAATTGTCATTTTCCTCAGCTTTTCATCCGCAGACCAATGGTCAGACAGAGCGTCTGAATCAAAGCTTAGAGACTTATCTTCGGTGTTTTGTCTCAGAGAACCAGGAGGACTGGTCTTCTTTCTTGCCTCTGGCAGAGTTCGCTCTTAACAACAGGCGGAGCGAGTCCACTGGTAAGTCCCCGTTTTTTGGGGCATATGGTTTTCATCCCCAGTTTTGTACATTCAATGGGGGGGGCCCTTCTGGGGTTCCTGAGGAGGAGCGTTTCTCGTCGTCACTTGCTTCAGTGTGGAGAGGTGTATTGAATAATCTGAGTGCTATGGGGAACTGTTATAAACGTATGGCTGATAGGAGGAGAGTTTCTGGTCCAGATCTTAATGTGAACGATCTGGTATGGTTGTCTACCAGGAATATAAAACTTAAAGTTCCCTCCTGGAAGCTGGACCCCAGATTCATCGGGCCGTACAGGATCAGTTCCATAATTAATCCTGTGGCATTTCGTCTGGACCTCCCTCCTACGTTTAAAATTCATAATGTGTTCCACAAGTCATTACTTAAGAGGTACGTGGCACCAGTCATACCATCACCTCTACCTCCTCCTCCATGGTGGTCAATGGTAACTTGGAGTTTCAAGTGTCAAAGATCATTGACTCACGTCTGAATCGCCGGTCCCTTCAGTACTTGGTGCATTGGAAGGGGTATGGTCCAGAGGAGAGGACGTGGGTTCCTGCGTCTGACATTAACGCAGATCGTTTGGTGCGGACCTTCCACAGAACTCACCCGGGCAAACCTGGCCCTGAGGGTCCGGAGGCCCCTCGTAGAAGGGGGGTACTGTCATGTGTGCATCGCCACGAAGATCGTCGCGGTTGCACATTCTGACTTCTCACAGCTGAGTTGCTGTTTCTTTGTGTTTGGCAGTTAGGGAGTTAATTCTGTCTGTGCTCAGTTCTGGGACTGGGTGCAGTTTTCTCCCGGCTGCAATTAATTATTTGTTGATTGGTTTCCTTTAAATCTCTGGTTGTCTGTGTTGGGAGTTGCCAGTGAAATTCTTCATGCAGACCACAGATAGGATTGTATCTGTATAGACTTAAGTTAAAGAGCTCCTTAGTTGTTTTAAGCTCACCTTGCTTAGAGTTTAATATCCCAGATCATTTATGTTCCTTCTGTGTTTGAGTGTGTATGCAAGTCTGTGTTTTCTCCAGTCTGTCTTATATGCCTAATCTGTGCATTTAGCAGAGATCAGCCCATATCCCTTTGGTGGTAATCAGAATCCTTCTTAGGACTGATTACAGGGTTCAGGGACTGATAGGAGACAGGGTTAGGCTGGAGACTTGGACCTCTGAACCATTATCAGTACCTCCAAGGTGAGGGTTTAGTTAGGACCCCAGTTTAGGGTCAGGTTAGACCCCCGGTCCTCCTCTTTCCTGTGACAGTGTATCAAGTCCTCAAGATTAACCCTGAGTTCAACGGATATCGTGTCAGGTAAATCTATTCTATATTTACATGCTGATGTTGCTAATCTATATGTTGTATAGAGTGTTGTTCTTTTAAGAATAGTTTACTGACATCGTACACATATCATAAGACCGCGTGACACTAAGAGGGTGATAAAGAGGGGTTTGATTTACTATTTTTTTATTTTGATCTCTGTGATAGACGCTTTCAACTGTCAATTTCTTCCCGGAAGAAGACGCCGACTGCCGGGGGACATCACTAGGGGATGCAGGAGGGTCCAGGGACACCGGATGTACCGGAGGGCTCAGGGACCCCATTTCTCTCTCCTCAGATGTGCAATTACATCAGAGGAGAGAGAAATTAAATGGGAAATCAGACCTTTTTTCTGTGGTCGCCAATATTCCATGAATGAATAACGGTAATTGCAACACTAGGTTCAGTAAAAAAATCTTGTTCTTCGGGGTCTCAGATACCCCCGTTAGCTGAGACTCCGGAGAATTTCTGATGCTGGGGGGTGTTATATACTTATTTCAAAGCGCCGTTAAAAAGCGGCGCTGAGAAATAAGGACCCTTAACTGCCGCCAATAAAAGGCGTATCGGCGGTGGTTAAGGGGCTAATATGTTCATCCTACAATTGTTTGTTTGTTCAATGTTCATTATTTTATTATTTTTCATTATTTTGGAGCAAAAATCCTGGTGTATATGTAAGACAGCCGTGAGTTGGTATACAGTTGCACACATTATTATGCAGAACATATTGTTTAAAAACTTTGTTGAATGATCCCAGTATCTTCTGATATGTTATCTAATGTAATTTAAACCTATATTATTGTAATACAAGCTTCTTTTTGTCACATTTAAAGTTACTTCCTTTGAAAAACATTAGAAATTAGAGCAGTGACCGTGAACATCTGCAAAAGAACAATTGCTGATTTTATTCATGAGCTGAACAGTGACTATATTGAGAAATGGGCAGAAAGGTAAATGGCACCTAAAGTTCAGTGACTTTATTTAACTGTGCATTGTTACCAAAAGCTTATTTATGTATTAAGAATAACACCGTGACCTCACACATCACGTGGTTATTGGCTGAATAAAGAAGGTGTTTTGCTCAGAACCTTTGCAATTACAGACCCATAATAGCCCCTTGAGTTTGCCCACCCAGCTTTTATCATTATATGCCCAATAACGACTCCACCACTCTTCAACCCCCCCTTTCTTATCTCCCCAAATACAGTAGTTGCAGACATGCTGTTTTCTAAATACTTATTATATTCAGTTTTATTTTACCTTTAGAAATATGCCATTTTCTTTTTAAGTGATGATTAATGCATTACAGATTTGTTTGTTAAATCTATGTGTGTATTCAACCATATATATATATACAAATGTTGTTACAAATCTATTGCTGGAAATTTTTCTATGTTTACAAATGTTGTAACTAGTGATGAGCGAGCACTAAAGTGCTCGGGTGCTCGTTGCTCGGGTCGAGCAGATTGGAATACTCGGGTACTCGGACAGAACAATGAGCCCAATGTAAGTCTATGGGAGACCCGAGTATTTTTGCCGCGATCCCCCCGGGGTCCTTTTAAGGTCTAAAAACGTCTGAAAAGGATGGAAACACTGCTCAAATGACATGGGGACATCATGGGGATCGCCCCGGAAGCATTTCTGACTTCTAGTTCACAGCTGTAACCAATGTTGTCAGAGTTTCATGCCATTGTTTCCGATGCACCCAAAAACATACCAAAACTAAACCGAAACTGATTTTGCAATGAAATATGTGAAGGCACATCATTTCCATGTTAATGATTTGAATATAAGGCAAAATAATTAACACCAGACCAAAATGTTCCTCCACCACTTGGGATATGTTCCGACTCAGCGTTCCAGAAGTGTTTTTGATACTTTAATATTGATTTTACCCAAAACAAATTTATTCACTGGGAAATGTCATTGTAACATTTAACAACCCTAGCTGGCCACGTGGTGTGTGACACATAAGCAGACCCATCTTGCTTCATTTATGAAGGAGGGACTCTTAACCCCTTACTGCCATCGGACGTACTATCCCGTCCATGGTACCTGGGCCCGTATGACCGGGGACGGGATAGTACGTCATAGGCGATCAGCTGCGCTCCTGAGGGGAGCGCAGCTAATCGCCGCCGGGTGTCAGCTGATTATCACAGCTGACACCCATGACTGTGTGTCAGGAGCGGTCACGGATCGCTCCCGGCACATTAACCCCTTGCACACCGCGATCAAACATGATCGCGGTGTACTGGGGGCACCGGGGAGGATCGCGCAGGGTGGGGGCTCCCTGCGCGCCCCCCTGAGACCCTCAGAGCAGCGCGATGTGATCGCGCTGTTCTGAGGGCTTCCTCCCTCCCAGGACCCGGATCCAAGATGGCGCCGGGGTCCTGGAGGGAGGCGGCTACCTCAGTGCCTGCCGAGAGCAGGCACTGAGAAGCCTGCATCTATGCCTGTGCGATCGCTGGTGTGACAGAGTGCTGTGCACACTGTCACACCAGCGATCTGATAAAATACTGTGATGTCCCACCCTGGGACAAAGTAAAAAAGTTAAAAAAGTAAAAATAAACATGTGTAAAAAAAAAATCCAAAATAGATAAAAAAAAAAAAAAATATTCCCCAATAAATTCACTTCTTCCTGTAAATAAAAAAAAAAAAACAATAAAAGTACACATATTTGGTATCGCCGCGTCCGTAACGACCCCCCCTATAAAATTGTCCCACTAGTTAACCCCTTTAGTGAACCTCTTAAAAAAAAAAAAAAAAAAACAAAGCAAAAAATCAATGCTTTATCATCATACCGCCGAACAAAAAGTGGAATAACGCGCGATCAAAAAGACAGATATAAAAACACATGGTACCCGCTGAAAACGTCATCTTGTCCCGCAAAAAACGAGCCGTCATAAAGCATCATCAGCGAAAAAATAAAAAAGTTATAGCTCGCAGAATAAAGCGATGCAAAAATAATTATTTTTTATATAAAATTGTTTTTATTCTATAAAAGCGCCAAAACATGAAAAAATGATATAAATGAGGTATCGCCATAATCGTACTGACCCGAAGAATAAAACTGCTTTATCAATTTTACCACACGCGGAACGGTATAAACGCCTCCCCCAAAAGAAATTCATGAATTGCTGATTTTTGTTCATTCTAACCTCCCAAAAATCGAAATAAAAAGCGATCAAAAAACGTCACGTGCTCAATAATGGTACCAATAAAAACGTCAACTCGTCCCGCAAAAAATAAGACCTCACATGACTCTGTGGGCCAAAATATGCAAAAATTATAGCTCTCAAAATGTGATGATGCAAAAACTATTTTTGCAATAAAAAGCGTCTTTTAGCGTGACAGCTGCCAATCATAAAAACCCGCTATAAATAGTAAATCAAACCCCCCTTTATCACCCCCTTAGTAAGGGAAAAATAATAAAATTAAAAAAAAGTATTTATTTCCATTTTCCCATTAGGGTTAGGGTTAGGGTTGCGGCTAAAGTTAGGATTAGGGTTAGGGTTGGGATTAGGGGTGTGTTAGGGTTAGGTTTGTGGTTAGGGTTGGGACTAGGGTTAGGGGTGTGTTGGGTTAGAGTTGGAGTTAGAATTGGGGGGTTTCCGCTGTTTAGGCACATCAGGGGCTCTCCAAATGTGACATGGCGTCTGATCTCAATTCCAGCCAATTCTGCGTTGAAAAAGTCAAACGGTGCTCCTTCACTTCTCAGCTCTGCCATGCGTCCAAACAGTAGTTTATCCCCACATATGGGGTATCAGCGTACTCTGGACCCCAAGAGTTATTGTGCAATTTGTCCTATTTCTTCTGCTACCCTTGGGAAAATAAAAAACTGGGGGCGAAAATATCATTTTTGTACAAAAAAAAATATTTTTTTGTTTTTACGGCTGTACATTATAAACTTCTGTGAAGCACTTGGGGCTTCATAGCGCTCACCACACATCTAGATAAGTTCCTTGTGGGGTCTATTTTCCAAAATGGGGTCACTTGTTGGGGATTTCCACTGTTTAGGCGCATCAGGGGCTCTCCAAATGCGACATGACGCCCCCAGACCATTCCATCAAAGTCTGCAATCCAAAACGTCACTACTTCCCTTCCGAGCCCCGACGTGTACCCATACAGTAGTTTTCTCCCACATATTGGATATCAGCGTACTCAGGACAAATTGGACAACAACTTTTGGGGTCCAATTTCTCCTGTTACCCTTGTAAAAATAAAATATTGGGGCAAAAAAATCATTTTTGCAAAAAAAAAAGGATTTTTTATTTTTACGGCTGTGCGTTATAAACTTCTGTGAAGCACTTCGGGGTTCAAAGTGCTCACCACACATCTAGATAAGTTCCTTGTGGGGTCTATTTTCCAAAATGGGGTCACTTGTGGGGGGTTTCCACTGTTTAGGCGCATCAGGGGCTCTCCAAATGCGACATGACGCCCCCAGACCATTCCATCAAAGTCTGCAATCCAAAACGTCACTACTTCCCTTCCGAGCCCTGACGTGCGCCCATACAGTAGTTTTCTCCCACATATTGGGTATCAGCGTACTCAGGACAAATTGGACAACAACTTTTGGGTTCCAATTTCTTCTGTTACCCTTGTGAAAATAAAATATTGGGGGCAAAAAAATCATTTTTGTAAAAAAAAAAAAGATTTTTTATTTTTACGGCTGTACGTTATAAACTTCTGTGAAGCACTTCGGGGTTCAAAGTGCTCACCACACATCTAGATAAGTTCCTTGTGGGTCTATTTGCCAAAATGGGGTCACTTGTGGGGGTTTCCACTGTATAGGTGCATCAGGGGCTCTCCAAATGTGACATGACGCCCCCAGACCATTCCATCAAAGTCTGCAATCCAAAACGTCACTACTTCCCTTCCGAGCCCTGACGTGCGCCCATACAGTAGTTTTCTCCCACATATTGGGTATCAGCGTACTCAGGACAAATTGGACAACAACTTTTGGGTTCCAATTTCTTCTGTTACCCTTGTGAAAATAAAATATTGGGGGCGAAAAAATCATTTTTGTAAAAAAAAAAAAGATTTTTTATTTTTACGGCTGTACGTTATAAACTTCTGTGAAGCACTTCGGGGTTCAAAGTGCTCACCACACATCTAGATAAGTTCCTTGTGGGGTCTATTTGCCAAAATGGGGTCACTTGTGGGGGGTTTCCACTGTATAGGTGCATCAGGGGCTCTCCAAATGTGACATGACGCCCCCAGACCATTCCATCAAAGTCTGCAATCCAAAACGTCACTACTTCCCTTCCGAGCCCTGACGTGCGCCCATACAGTAGTTTTCTCCCACATATTGGGTATCAGCGTACTCAGGACAAATTGGACAACAACTTTTGGGTTCCAATTTCTTCTGTTACCCTTGTGAAAATAAAATATTGGGGACGAAAAAATCATTTTTGTAAAAAAAAAAAAAGATTTTTTATTTTAACGGCTGTACGTTATAAACTTTAGTGAAACACCTGGGGTTAAAAGTTCTCACCACACATCTAGATAAGTTCCTTGAGGGGTCTAGTTTCCAAAATGGCGTCATTTATGGGGTTTCCACTGTTTAGGCAGATCAGGAGCTCTCCAAACACGACATGGCGTCCAGCCAATTCTGCGTTGAAAAAGTCAGACGGCGCTCCTTCCCTTCCAAACTCTGCCATGCACCCAAACAGTGGTTTACCCCCACATATGGGGTATCAGCGCACTCAGGACAAATTGCACAATAACTTTTGGAGTCTTGTTTCCCTTGGAAAAATAAAAATTGGGGTGAAAAGATCATTTTTGTGGAAAAAATATGATTTTTAAATTTTACGGCTCTACGTTATAAACTTGTGTGAAGCACTTGGGGGTTCAAATTGCTCACCAAAGATCTAGAAAAGTTCCTTAGGGGGTCTAGTTTCCAAAATGGGGTCATTTGTGGGGGGTTTCCACTGTTTAGGCACATCAGGGGCTCTCCAAATGCAACATGGCATCCAATCTCAATTCCAGCCAATTTTGGTTGGAAAAAGTCAAATGGTGCTCCTTCCATTCCGAGCTCTGCCGTGCGCCCAAACAGTGGTTCCCACCCACATATGGGGTATCAGCGTACTCAGGACAAATTGGACAACAACTTTTGGGGTCCAATTTCCTTGGGAAAATTCAAAAATTTGGGACTAAAAAATCATTTTTGTGGAAAATTGTTTTTTTTTTTTTTTCACACCCAGGCATTAAAAGCTTTTGTGAAACACTTGGGAGTTCAAAGTGCTCACAACAGATCTAGATAAGTACCTTAGGGGGTCTAGTTTCCAAAATGGTGTCACTTGTGGGGGTTTCCACTGTTTAGGCGCATCAGGGGCTCTCCAAACACGACATGGCGTCCAATCTCAATTCCAGCCAATTTTAGTTTGAAAAAGTCAAACGGCGCTCCTTCCCTTACGAGCTCTGCCGTGTGCCCAAACAGTGGTTTTCCCCCACATATTGGGTATTGGCGTACTCAGGAGAAATTGCATAACAACCTTATCTGCCCATTTTCTCCTTTTACCCTTGTGAAAATAAAAAAAAAGTTTGTAAAAGATCATTTTTGTGGCTAAAAAGTTAAATATTCATTTTTTCCTTCCACGTTGCTTTAGTTCCTGTGAAGCACCTGAAGGGTTAATAAACTTCTTGAATGTGGTTTTGAGTACCTTGAGGGGTGCAGTTTTTAGAATGGTGTCACTTTTGGGTATTTTCTGCCATATAGACCCCTCAAAGTGACTTCAAATGAGAGGTGGTCCCTAAAAAAAATGGCTTTGTAAATTTTGTTGTAAAAATGAGAAATCGCTGGTCAACTTTTAACCCTTTATAACTTCCTAACAAAAAAAATTTTGGTTCCAAAATTGTGCTGATGTAAAGTAGACATGTGGGAAATGTTATTTATTAACTATTTTGTGCGACATATTTCTCTGTTTTAAGGGAATAAAAATTCAAAGTTTGAAAATTGCAAAATTTTAAAAATTTTCGCCATATTTGCGTTTTTTTCAAAAATAAACGCAAGTTATATCGAAGAAATTTTACTTCTAACGTGAAGTACAATATGTCACGAGAAAACAATCTCAGAATCGCGAAGATCCGTTGAAGCGTTCCAGAGTTATAGCCTCATAAAGAGACAGTGGTCAGAATTGTAAAAATTGGCCCGGTCATTAACGTGCAAACCACCCTTGGGGGTGAAGGGGTTAAAGTCACAGAGCCTTTTTATACTGGTGCATCATGCGGCATTAATCTTCTTAAACAGTGTGTCTCCTAATGTGTTGTAGCCTATGCTGAGAGTGGATGGGCTGCCAAGAATTACAACGCACCCCAATAAGCCTTTGAAGCCACATAGTGGATGGACCATGTAAAATCCACTTCACCATATTCATTTTGGTACTCCTTTACTCTTTTTTTACACAGTGACAGCAATGTCTGCCCTGTTGCATAGCCATATGCACCCCATTACACATTGGAACCCACATAAAGGATGGGCCCTGTAAAATCCATATCACCATATTCTTTTTGCACTCCAGTACTCTTTTGTTTACACAGTGACAGCAATAAGAACAAATTGGTTGAACACCAAGGAAACGACAACAGATCAAATTATATTTATAGAAAAATGCCAAAACTTTATTAGTTAAATAACATATGCATTGACGGACAGGTGTACTAAAACAGTGAACAACTAGAGGGGTATGATGTCAATCAAGGACATCTACCACTAATTACATCCACCCGGGTTCCCTGATGGTGGTTAGATAGTAAAGAGCACATATTTTCTGAGCAATTATAAAGAGCGGTCATATATAATCAAAGCTGTATAGAAAATATATATATTGCCGGTACATATAAGACAATATATATACCACACATGTAACAAAACAAAGATAATGACATCAATGTGTCTAATAAAGGATATATATCCACTTAAAATCGATATTATTGCCATGTGCTGGAAGTCCGCCTTAAGAAGCAACAGATTGTGCCCATTATGAACTACCGGTGACTATGAGTAATCCACTGAAACATGTGGAACTAAGTCATACACAGCCAAACATATTGGCTAGATGTTTACGGTGGATGAGGAAACATTACCTCTGAAGTGGTAACCGGCACACGCAGGGGAACACCAGGTGAGTGCAAACGTGCCCCGACGCACGTTTCGGATAAAGCTCCTTCGTCAGGGGCGTAACGATACTACTGACACTGTGCTTTAAAAACCGCAGGACCGGAAGTCATAAGCGGCATACCGGAAGTGACGCGTGCGGAGCCGAAGACGTCACCCGATGCACCGCGCATGCGTCAAACAGATGGACGCCACGGAGGACCCATGGCAACCAAATGTAAGAGACGCACGAAGCGGAACAGCGCGCAGCGCCCCAGCCCACACGCGTGCAGGTATGCGGCTTATACTTGTGGACATCTATCATGGAAACCATACTATAAATACATAATTACATTTGGTTGCCATGGGTCCTCCGTGGCGTCCATCTGTTTGACGCATGCGCGGTGCATCGGGTGACGTCTTCGGCTCCGCACGCGTCACTTCCGGTATGCCGCTTATGACTTCCGGTCCTGCGGTTTTTAAAGCACAGTGTCAGTAGTATCATTACGCCCCCTGACGAAGGAGCTTTATCCGAAACGTGCGTCGGGGCACGTTTGCACTCACCTGGTGTTCCCCTGCGTGTGCCGGTTACCACTTCAGAGGTAATGTTTCCTCATCCACCGTAAACATCTAGCCAATATGTTTGGCTGTGTATGACTTAGTTCCACATGTTTCTGTGGATTACTCATAGGCACCGGTAGTTCATAATGGGCACAATCTGTTGCTTCTTAAGGCGGACTTCCAGCACATGGCAATAATATCGATTTTAAGTGGATATATATCCTTTATTAGACACATTGATGTCATTATCTTTGTTTTGTTACATGTGTGGTATATATATTGTCTTATATGTACCGGCAATATATATATTTTCTATACAGCTTTGATTATATATGACCGCTCTTTATAATTGCTCAGAAAAATATGTGCTCTTTACTATCTAACCACCATCAGGGAACCCGGGTGGATGTAATTAGTGGTAGATGTCCTTGATTGACATCATACCCCTCTAGTTGTTCACTGTTTTAGTACACCTGTCCGTCAATGCATATGTTATTTAACTAATAAAGTTTTGGCATTTTTCTATAAATATAATTTGATCTGTTGTCGTTTCCTTGGTGTTCAACCAATTTGTTCTTATGTATACTTTAGCGATAGATCCCCTAAATTCCAACTAACAGCATTTAATGATAAATATATATTCCATTACAGTAATGCTGCTTATTGTTTTGTGTCATATTTTTACAGTGACAGCAATGTCTGCCCTGCTGCAAAGTCATATGTGTTAGGGTCTGCGGAACGCACCTAATAGATATTGTAGAGAGGTGTGTTCGCAGCGCGGGGTCCACTGTGCAGGCGAAGCCCACTGCTAGTAAGATGGCGAAAGTAGCAAACTCTGTTATCCCACAGAGTCGCTAAAATAAACGCCGTAGCGCGCTGTGGCAGTTAGTGCGAACTCTGTTAATCCCCAGAGCTGCTAACGGGAATGCCACAGCGCTATATGGCGATAAGTGCGAACTCACTTAACTTCAGTGAGCCGCAAAGTAAAACGCTAGGGCGCTGAACCAGCATTATAAAGCGAACCCTGTTGTGTCACAGAGCCGCTGAGAAAAAGACTGTGTCCTGTTAGACTCACAGGGATACACAGATAACTGCTGTGCGGATAGCAGTCCGTGATCATGTAGACAGCAACGCAATCAAGCAATCTCCTCACCGGAGAAGCCGGTATTCTAGGGGCTTATTGCAGCCAAGCCCTAACCACTTGCACCCAAGTCTCCTCACTGGAGGTGCCGGTATTCTAAGGGCTTATTTCAGCCGAGCCCTAACCACATGCGTACATGATCACACTGGCGCATAGCACATAATGTAATTGATACTAGCGCATGGCGGCCCAGCCATGCCACACTTTTATAGTAACAGCTACAGGATCTGCCAGAAACAAGGACCAATGAAACTGTTCCAGAACACCAGTAGTCACAGGACCTTCCTGGCGGACCAACAGGAGCTGCTGCAGTACCTGAGCATGTGACCCCTGATCTCCAATGAGAGATCTCACCCTGGGCATGCTCAGAAGGGGAAAACAAGGACTTTGTCCTAAAGACGTCTGCTCGCCGCTAACCAGTACTGGCCACAATAGCAGAGCCTGGAGAGGCAGCAGTAATCCTCTGCACACTGTTAGACTGGGCGAGACACTGGGACCAACGTCTAAGCTGAGCAGGATTCACTGTGGACGGAGATGGATGGGGGACCACAGCAGGACTGGTTTGAGACTCCCCTTGTGCAGCAGCGGGAACTCGAACCCTAACACATATGCACCCCATTATGCCTTGGAACCCACATACTGGATGGGTCCAGTAAAATCCACTTCACCATAATAATTTGGTACTCCCATACTCTTTGGTTTTACACATTGGCAGCAATGCCAGCCCTACTGCACAGCCATATGCACCCCATTACACCTTTGAACCCAAATATAGTATGGGCCCCATAAAAAAAACACGTCACCATATTCATTGTGTACTCCCGTACTCTTTGTTTTACACACTGACAGCAATGTCTGCCCTGCTGCAAAGTCATATGCACCCCACTATGTCTTTGAACCCACATACTGGATGGGCCCAGTAAAATCCACTTCACCATAATAATTTGGCACTTCCATACTGTTTGGTTTTACACATTGGCAGCAAGGCCAGCCCTGCTGCAAAGCCATATGCACCCCATAGTGCCTTGGAACCCACATAATGGATGGGTCTTGTAAAATCCACTTCACCATATTCATTTTGTACTCCCGTACTCTTTGTTTTACACATTGACAGCAATGTCTGCCCTGCTGCAAAGTCATATGCACCCCATTACGCCTTGGAACCCACATACTGGATAAGCCCATGAAAATCCACTTCACAATATTAATTTTGTACATCCAGAAGTCGGCAATGATCGACATAAAAGGTCTAAGTTTATCTACCCAAGTGATGAATAGTGGGGTTTCGGTGCAAGATTTTATACATATCAAAGTAAATGGCATTTGCACGCCCACAAAATTAATTACACCTCCATGCTAAGTGTATGTTTTTCTGAACAGAAACACTTTAAGTTTTTAACAAAATAAAAAATCACATAGAAAATCACACCGAGTTAAGGAGAAGTGACTGAAAGGAAAAAAAAAGGAAAGAATCACCATCTGTTCCAACAAAACTTGATAACACTTCACAGTTGTGGAGTTACAATGCATTGCAATGCTCTGGCATTGCAATGCATTGTACTATGGGGAAAGCTGCTGTGACATGATCACAGCAGCTTCCCGTAGCTAGATGACCCGGAGGTTGTAATGACAACCCCGGGTCATCAAGGCAGAGATCAGGCCCTGCAAATACATTGCGGTGGCGCTGATCTGAGGCAGAGGGAGCTCCCGACCCTCTGCCTCCCCCCCTGAGCTCTGCGATCGCGCTGGATCGCAGCAGTCAGGGGGTTAACAGCCAGGGGCGGTGGGGGCTCCGCTCCTGGCTGTCAGTGCAGGAAGCCTGGCCACTGCAGCGCCGGCTCCTGCACTGATCGCGCTGGGGAAGCTGAAATTTCAGCTTCTCCTGCGCGATCGCTGCTGTGTTTGGTCAGTCAGATTGACTGACCAATCACAGCGCTGTGGGTGCGGGGACGACGGCAAAGGTCCCCGCACCGCTTGCCGTGCCTGTCAGCTGTCTGTGACAGCTGTCGGCACTGATCTACCACTGCGTGTTTACACGCAATGGTAGATCAAAGGGATGACGTGCAGAGTCCGTCCTGGTGCCGGAACTGGCACCTTGCCATGACGGACTCTGCACGTCAGTGGACATTAAGGGGTTAAAATAACAGTCTCCTGTCTCCAATCAGTCATTCTGACTGCATTGTTGGTTGTTCACAAAAGCTTAACTGAAAACATACAGGATTTTGTGTCACATTAGTATAATTTATTGTCTTGCAAGGATTTAAATTGGTGAGATATTTATCAGCCACAACTGTGAAGTGTTATCAAGTTTTGTTGGAACAGATGGTGATTCTTTCCTTTTTTTTTCCTTTCAGTCACTTCTCCTTAACTCGGTGTGATTTTCTATGTGATTTTTTATTTTGTTAAAAACTTAAAGTGTTTCTGTTCAGAAAAAACATACACTTAGCATGGAGGTGTAATTAATTTTGTGGGCGTGCAAATGCCATTTTACTTTGATATGTATAAAATCTTGCACCGAAACCCCACTATTCATCACTTGGGTAGATAAACTTAGACCTTTTATGTCGATCATTGCCGACTTCTGGATGTACAAAATTAATATTGTGAAGTGGATTTTCATGGGCTTATCCAGTATGTGGGTTCCAAGGCGTAATGGGGTGCATATGACTTTGCAGCAGGGCAGACATTGCTGTCAATGTGTAAAACAAAGAGTACGGGAGTACAAAATGAATATGGTGAAGTGGATTTTACAAGACCCATCCATTATGTGGGTTCCAAGGCACTATGGGGTGCATATGGCTTTGCAGCAGGGCTGGCTTGCTGCCAATGTGTAAAACCAAACAGTATGGAAGTGCCAAATTATTATGGTGAAGTGGATTTTACTGGGCCCATCCAGTATGTGGGTTCAAAGACATAGTGGGGTGCATATGACTTTGCAGCAGGGCAGACATTGCTGTCAGTGTGTAAAACAAAGAGTACGGGGGTACACAATGAATATGGTGACGTGTTTTTTTTATGGGGCCCATACTATATTTGGGTTCAAAGGTGTATGGGGTGCATATGGCTGTGCAGTAGGGCTGGCATTGCTGCCAATGTGTAAACCAAAGAGTATGGGAGTACCAAATTATTATGGTGAAGTGGATTTTACTGGACCCATCCAGTATGTGGGTTCCAAGGCATAATGGGGTGCATATGTGTTAGGGTTCGAGTTCCCCCTGCTGCACAAGGGGAGTCTCAAACCAGTCCTGCTGTGGTCCCCCATCCATCTCCGTCCACAGTGAATCCTGCTCAGCTTAGACGTTGGTCCCAGTGTCTCGCCCAGTCTAACAGTGTGCAGAGGATTACTGCTGCCTCTCCAGGCTCTGCTATTGTGGCCAGTACTGGTTAGCGGCGAGCAGACGTCTTTAGGACAAAGTCCTTGTTTTCCCCTTCTGAGCATGCCCAGGGTGAGATCTCTCATTGGAGATCAGGGGTCACATGCTCAGGTACTGCAGCAGCTCCTGTTGGTCCGCCAGGAAGGTCCTGTGACTACTGGTGTTCTGGAACAGTTTCATTGGTCCTTGTTTCTGGCAGATCCTGTAGCTGTTACTATAAAAGTGTGGCATGGCTGGGCCGCCATGCGCTAGTATCAATTACATTATGTGCTATGCGCCAGTGTGATCATGTACGCATGTGGTTAGGGCTCGGCTGAAATAAGCCTTAGAATACCGGCACCTCCAGTGAGGAGACTTGGGTGCAAGTGGTTAGGGCTTGGCTGCAATAAGCCCCTAGAATACCGGCTTCTCCGGTGAGGAGATTGCTTGATTGCGTTGCTGTCTACATGATCACGGACTGCTATCCCCCACAGCAGTTATCTGTGTATCCCTGTGAGTCTAACAGGACACAGTCTTTTTCTCAGCGGCTCTGTGACACAACAGGGTTCGCTTTATAATGCTGGTTCAGCGCCCTAGCGTTTTACTTTGCGGCTCACTGAAGTTAAGTGAGTTCGCACTTATCGCCATATAGCGCTGTGGCATTCCCGTTAGCAGCTCTGGGGATTAACAGAGTTCGCACTAACTGCCACAGCGCGCTACGGCGTTTTATTTAGCGACTCTGTGGGATAACAGAGTTTGCTACTTTCGCCATCTTACTAGCAGTGGGCTTCGCCTGCACAGTGGACCCCGCGCTGCGAACACACCTCCTCTACAATATCTATTAGGTGCGTTCCGCAGAACCCTAACACATATGACTTTGCAGCAGGGCAGACATTGCTGTCACTGTAAAAATATGACACAAAACAATAAGCAGCATTACTGTAATGGAATATATATTTATCATTAAATGCTGTTAGTTGGAATTTAGGGGATCTATCGCTAAAGTATACATAAGAACAAATTGGTTGAACACCAAGGAAACGACAACAGATCAAATTAATTTATAGAAAAATGCCAAAACTTTATTAGTTAAATAACATATGCATTGACGGACAGGTGTACTAAAAACAGTGAACAACTAGAGGGGTATGATGTCAATCAAGGACATCTACCACTAATTACATCCACCCGGGTTCCCTGATGGTGGTTAGATAGTAAAGAGCACATATTTTTCTGAGCAATTATAAAGAGCGGTCATATATAATCAAAGCTGTATAGAAAATATATATATTGCCGGTACATATAAGACAATATATATACCACACATGTAACAAAACAAAGATAATGACATCAATGTGTCTAATAAAGGATATATATCCACTTAAAATCGATATTATTGCCATGTGCTGGAAGTCCGCCTTAAGAAGCAACAGATTGTGCCCATTATGAACTACGGTGCCTATGAGTAATCCACAGAAACATGTGGAACTAAGTCATACACAGCCAAACATATTGGCTAGATGTTTACGGTGGATGAGGAAACATTACCTCTGAAGTGGTAACCGGCACACGCAGGGGAACACCAGGTGAGTGCAAACGTGCCCCGACGCACGTTTCGGATAAAGCTCCTTCGTCAGGGGGCGTAATGATACTACTGACACTGTGCTTTAAAAACCGCAGGACCGGAAGTCATAAGCGGCATACCGGAAGTGACGCGTGCGGAGCCGAAGACGTCACCCGATGCACCGCGCATGCGTCAAACAGATGGACGCCACGGAGGACCCATGGCAACCAAATGTAATTATGTATTTATAGTATGGTTTTCCATGATAGATGTCCACAAGTATAAGCCGCATACCTGCACGCGTGTGGGCTGGGGCGCTGCGCGCTGTTCCGCTTCGTGCGTCTCTTACATTTGGTTGCCATGGGTCCTCCGTGGCGTCCCTCTGTTTGACGCATGCGCGGTGCATCGGGTGACGTCTTCGGCTCCGCACGCGTCACTTCCGGTATGCCGCTTATGACTTCCGGTCCTGCGGTTTTTTAAAGCACAGTGTCAGTAGTATCGTTACGCCCCCTGACGAAGGAGCTTTATCCGAAACGTGCGTCGGGGCACGTTTGCACTCACCTGGTGTTCCCCTGCGTGTGCCGGTTACCACTTCAGAGGTAATGTTTCCTCATCCACCGTAAACATCTAGCCAATATGTTTGGCTGTGTATGACTTAGTTCCACATGTTTCAGTGGATTACTCATAGTCACCGGTAGTTCATAATGGGCACAATCTGTTGCTTCTTAAGGCGGACTTCCAGCACATGGCAATAATATCGATTTTAAGTGGATATATATCCTTTATTAGACACATTGATGTCATTATCTTTGTTTTGTTACATGTGTGGTATATATATTGTCTTATTGTACCGGCAATATATATATTTTCTATACAGCTTTGATTATATATGACCGCTCTTTATAATTGCTCAGAAAAATATGTGCTCTTTACTATCTAACCACCATCAGGGAACCCGGGTGGATGTAATTAGTGGTAGATGTCCTTGATTGACATCATACCCCTCTAGTTGTTCACTGTTTTAGTACACCTGTCCGTCAATGCATATGTTATTTAACTAATAAAGTTTTGGCATTTTTTCTATAAATATAATTTGATCTGTTGTCGTTTCCTTGGTGTTCAACCAATTTGTTCTTATTGCTGTCACTGTGTAAACAAAAGAGTACTGGAGTGCAAAAAGAATATGGTGATATGGATTTTACAGGGCCCATCCTTTATGTGGGTTCCAATGTGTAATGGGGTGCATATGGCTATGCAACAGGGCAGACATTGCTGTCACTGTGTAAAAAAAGAGTAAAGGAGTACCAAAATGAATATGGTGAAGTGGATTTTACATGGTCCATCCACTATGTGGCTTCAAAGGCTTATTGGGGTGCGTTGTAATTCTTGGCAGCCCATCCACTCTCAGCATAGGCTACAACACATTAGGAGACACACTGTTTAAGAAGATTAATGCCGCATGATGCACCAGTATAAAAAGGCTCTGTGACTTTAACCCCTTCACCCCCAAGGGTGGTTTGCACGTTAATGACCGGGCCAATTTTTACAATTCTGACCACTGTCTCTTTATGAGGCTATAACTCTGGAACGCTTCAACGGATCTTCGCGATTCTGAGATTGTTTTCTCGTGACATATTGTACTTCACGTTAGAAGTAAAATTTCTTCGATATAACTTGCGTTTATTTTTGAAAAAAAAACGCAAATATGGCGAAAATTTTTAAAATTTTGCAATTTTCAAACTTTGAATTTTTATTCCCTTAAAACAGAGAAATATGTCGCACAAAATAGTTAATAAATAACATTTCCCACATGTCTACTTTACATCAGCACAATTTTGGAACCAAAATTTTTTTTGTTAGGAAGTTATAAGGGTTAAAAGTTGACCAGCGATTTCTCATTTTTTACAACAAAATTTACAAAGCCATTTTTTTTTAGGGACCACCTCTCATTTGAAGTCACTTTGAGGGGTCTATATGGCAGAAAATACCCAAAAGTGACACCATTCTAAAAACTGCACCCCTCAAGGTACTCAAAACACATTCAAGAAGTTTATTAACCCTTCAGGTGCTTCACAGGAACTAAAGCAACGTGGAAGGAAAAAATGAATATTTAACTTTTTAGCCACAAAAATGATCTTTTACAAACTTTTTTTTTATTTTCACAAGGGTAAAGGAGAAAATGGGCAGATAAGGTTGTTATGCAATTTCTCCTGAGTACGCCAATACCCAATATGTGGGGGAAAACCACTGTTTGGGCACACGGCAGAGCTCGTAAGGGAAGGAGCGCCGTTTGACTTTTTCAAACTAAAATTGGCTGGAATTGAGATTGGACGCCATGTCGTGTTTGGAGAGCCCCTGATGCGCCTAAACAGTGGAAACCCCACAAGTGACACCATTTTGGAAACTAGACCCCCTAAGGTACTTATCTAGATCTGTTTGTGAGCACTTTGAACTCCCAAGTGTTTCACAAAAGCTTTTAATGCCTGGGTGTGAAAAAAAAAAAAAAACAATTTTCCACAAAAATGATTTTTTTAGTCCCAAATTTTTGAATTTTCCCAAGGAAATTGGACCCCAAAAGTTGTTGTCCAATTTGTCCTGAGTACGCTGATACCCCATATGTGGGTGGGAACCACTGTTTGGGCGCACGGCAGAGCTCGGAATGGAAGGAGCACCATTTGACTTTTTCCAACCAAAATTGGCTGGAATTGAGATTGGATGCCATGTTGCATTTGGAGAGCCCCTGATGTGCCTAAACAGTGGAAACCCCCCACAAATGACCCCATTTTGGAAACTAGACCCCCTAAGGAACTTTTCTAGATCTTTGGTGAGCAATTTGAACCCCCAAGTGCTTCACACAAGTTTATAACGTAGAGCCGTAAAATTTAAAAATCATATTTTTTCCACAAAAATGATCTTTTCACCCCAATTTTATTTTTCCAAGGGAAACAAGACTCCAAAAGTTATTGTGCAATTTGTCCTGAGTGCGCTGATACCCCATATGTGGGGGGTAAACCACTGTTTGGGTGCATGGCAGAGTTTGGAAGGGAAGGAGCGCCGTCTGACTTTTTCAACGCAGAATTGGCTGGACGCCATGTCGTGTTTGGAGAGCTCCTGATCTGCTAAACAGTGGAAACCCCCATAAATGACGCCATTTTGGAAACTAGACCCCTCAAGGAACTTATCTAGATGTGTGGTGAGAACTTTTAACCCCAGGTGTTTCACTAAAGTTTAAACGTACAGCCGTAAAATAAAAAATCTTTTTTTTTTTTTACAAAAATGATTTTTTCGTCCCCAATATTTTATTTTCACAAGGGTAACAGAAGAAATTGGAACCCAAAAGTTGTTGTCCAATTTGTCCTGAGTACGCTGATACCCAATATGTGGGAGAAAACTACTGTATGGGCGCACGTCAGGGCTCGGAAGGGAAGTAGTGACGTTTTGGATTGCAGACTTTGATGGAATGGTCTGGGGCGTCATGTCACATTTGGAGAGCCCTGATGCACCTATACAGTGGAAACCCCCACAAGTGACCCCATTTTGGCAAATAGACCCCACAAGGAACTTATCTAGATGTGTGGTGAGCACTTTGAACCCCGAAGTGCTTCACAGAAGTTTATAACGTACAGCCGTAAAAATAAAAAATCTTTTTTTTTTTTTACAAAAATGATTTTTTCGCCCCCAATATTTTATTTTCACAAGGGTAACAGAAGAAATTGGAACCCAAAAGTTGTTGTCCAATTTGTCCTGAGTACGCTGATACCCAATATGTGGGGGAAAAACTACTGTATGGGCGCACGTCAGGGCTCGGAAGGGAAGTAGTGACGTTTTGGATTGCAGACTTTGATGGAATGGTCTGGGGGCGTCATGTCACATTTGGAGAGCCCCTGATGCACCTATACAGTGGAAACCCCCCACAAGTGACCCCATTTTGGCAAATAGACCCCACAAGGAACTTATCTAGATGTGTGGTGAGCACTTTGAACCCCGAAGTGCTTCACAGAAGTTTATAACGTACAGCCGTAAAAATAAAAAATCTTTTTTTTTTTTACAAAAATGATTTTTTTTGCCCCCAATATTTTATTTTTACAAGGGTAACAGGAGAAATTGGACCCCAAAAGTTGTTGTCCAATTTGTCCTGAGTACGCTGATATCCAATATGTGGGAGAAAACTACTGTATGGGTACACGTCGGGGCTCGGAAGGGAAGTAGTGACGTTTTGGATTGCAGACTTTGATGGAATGGTCTGGGGGCGTCATGTCGCATTTGGAGAGCCCCTGATGCGCCTAAACAGTGGAAATCCCCAACAAGTGACCCCATTTTGGAAAATAGACCCCACAAGGAACTTATCTAGATGTGTGGTGAGCGCTATGAAGCCCAAGTGCTTCACAGAAGTTTATAATGTACAGCCGTAAAAACAAAAAAATATTTTTTTTGTACAAAAATGATATTTTCGCCCCCAGTTTTTTTTTTCCCAAGGGTAGCAGAAGAAATAGGACAAATTGCACAATAACTCTTGGGGTCCAGAGTACGCTGATACCCCATATGTGGGGATAAACTACTGTTTGGACGCATGGCAGAGCTGAGAAGTGAAGGAGCACCGTTTGACTTTTTCAACGCAGAATTGGCTGGAATTGAGATCAGACGCCATGTCACATTTGGAGAGCCCTGATGTGCCTAAACAGCGGAAACCCCCCAATTCTAACTCCAACTCTAACCCCAACACACCCCTAACCCTAGTCCCAACCCTAACCACAAACCTAACCCTAACACCCCCCTAATCCCAACCCTAACCCTAATCCTAACTTTAGCCGCAACCCTAACCCTAACCCTAATGGGAAAATGGAAATAAATACTTTTTTTTAATTTTATTATTTTTCCCTTACTAAGGGGGTGATAAAGGGGGTTTGATTTACTATTTATAGCGGGTTTTTATGATTGGCAGCTGTCACGCTAAAACGCTTTTTATTGCAAAAATAGTTTTTGCATCATCACATTTTGAGAGCTATAATTTTTGCATATTTTGGCCCACAGAGTCATGTGAGGTCTTATTTTTTGCGGGACGAGTTGACGTTTTTATTGGTACCATTATTGAGCACGTGACGTTTTTTGATCGCTTTTTATTTCGATTTTTGGGAGGTTAGAATGAACAAAAATCAGCAATTCATGAATTTCTTTTGGGGGAGGCGTTTATACCGTTCCGCGTGTGGTAAAATTGATAAAGCAGTTTTATTCTTCGGGTCAGTACGATTATGGCGATACCTCATTTATATCATTTTTTCATGTTTTGGCGCTTTTATAGAATAAAAACAATTTTATATAAAAAATAATTATTTTTGCATCGCTTTATTCTGCGAGCTATAACTTTTTTATTTTTTCGCTGATGATGCTTTATGACGGCTCGTTTTTTGCGGGACAAGATGACGTTTTCAGCGGTACCATGTGTTTTTATATCTGTCTTTTTGATCGCGCGTTATTCCACTTTTTGTTCGGCGGTATGATGATAAAGCATTGATTTTTTGCTTTGTTTTTTTTTTTTTTTTTTTTAAGAGGTTCACTAAAGGGGTTAACTAGTGGGACAATTTTATAGGGGGGGTCGTTACGGACGCGGCGATACCAAATATGTGTACTTTTATTGTTTTTTTTTTTTTATTTACAGGAAGAAGTGAATTTATTGGGGAATATTTTTTTTTTTTTTTTATCTATTTTGGATTTTTTTTTTTACACATGTTTATTTTTACTTTTTTAACTTTTTTACTTTGTCCCAGGGTGGGACATCACAGTATTTTATCAGATCGCTGGTGTGACAGTGTGCACAGCACTCTGTCACACCAGCGATCGCACAGGCATAGATGCAGGCTTCTCAGTGCCTGCTCTCGGCAGGCACTGAGGTAGCCGCCTCCCTCCAGGACCCCGGCGCCATCTTGGATCCGGGTCCTGGGAGGGAGGAAGCCCTCAGAACAGCGCGATCACATCGCGCTGCCTGAGGGTCTCAGGGGGGCGCGCAGGGAGCCCCCACCCTGCGCGATCCTCCCCGGTGCCCCAGTACACCGCGATCATGTTTGATCGCGGTGTGCAAGGGGTTAATGTGCCGGGAGCGATCCGTGACCGCTCCTGACACACAGTCATGGGTGTCAGCTGTGATAATCAGCTGACACCCGGCGGCGATTAGCTGCGCTCCCCTCAGGAGCGCAGCTGATCGCCTATGACGTACTATCCCGTCCCCGGTCATACGGGCCCAGGTACCATGGACGGGATAGTACGTCCGATGGCAGTAAGGGGTTAAGAGTCCCTCCTTCATAAATGAAGCAAGATGGGTCTGCTTATGTGTCACACACCACGTGGCCAGCTAGGGTTGTTAAATGTTACAATGACATTTCCCAGTGAATAAATTTGTTTTGGGTAAAATCAATATTAAAGTATCAAAAACACTTCTGGAACGCTGAGTCGGAACATATCCCAAGTGGTGGAGGAACATTTTGGTCTGGTGTTAATTATTTTGCCTTATATTCAAATCATTAACATGGAAATGATGTGCCTTCACATATTTCATTGCAAAATCAGTTTCGGTTTAGTTTTGGTATGTTTTTGGGTGCATCGGAAACAATGGCATGAAACTCTGACAACATTGGTTACAGCTGTGAACTAGAAGTCAGAAATGCTTCCGGGGCGATCCCCATGATGTCCCCATGTCATTTGAGCAGTGTTTCCATCCTTTTCAGACGTTTTTAGACCTTAAAAGGACCCCCGGGGGGATCGCGGCAAAAATACTCGGGTCTCCCATAGACTTACATTGGGCTCATTGTTCTGTCCGAGTACCCGAGTATTCCAATCTGCTCGACCCGAGCAACGAGCACCCGAGCACTTTAGTGCTCGCTCATCACTAGTTACAACATTTGTAAACATAGAAAAATTTCCAGCAATAGATTTGTAACAACATTTGTATAATATATATATGGTTGAATACACACATAGATTTAACAAACAAATCTGTAATGCATTAATCATCACTTAAAAAGAAAATGGCATATTTCTAAAGGTAAAATAAAACTGAATATAATAAGTATTTAGAAAACAGCATGTCTGCAACTACTGTATTTGGGGAGATAAGAAAGGGGGGGTTGAAGAGTGGTGGAGTCGTTATTGGGCATATAATGATAAAAGCTGGGTGGGCAAACTCAAGGGGCTATTATGGGTCTGTAATTGCAAAGGTTCTGAGCAAAACACCTTCTTTATTCAGCCAATAACCACGTGATGTGTGAGGTCACGGTGTTATTCTTAATACATAAATAAGCTTTTGGTAACAATGCACAGTTAAATAAAGTCACTGAACTTTAGGTGCCATTTACCTTTCTGCCCATTTCTCAATATAGTCACTGTTCAGCTCATGAATAAAATCAGCAATTGTTCTTTTGCAGATGTTCACGGTCACTGCTCTAATTTCTAATGTTTTTCAAAGGAAGTAACTTTAAATGTGACAAAAAGAAGCTTGTATTACAATAATATAGGTTTAAATTACATTAGATAACATATCAGAAGATACTGGGATCATTCAACAAAGTTTTTAAACAATATGTTCTGCATAATAATGTGTGCAACTGTATACCAACTCACGGCTGTCTTACATATACACCAGGATTTTTGCTCCAAAATAATGAAAAATAATAAAATAATGAACATTGAACAAACAAACAATTGTAGGATGAACATATTAGCCCCTTAACCACCGCCGATACGCCTTTTATTGGCGGCAGTTAAGGGTCCTTATTTCTCAGCGCCGCTTTTTAACGGCGCTTTGAAATAAGTATATAACACCCCCCAGCATCAGAAATTCTCCGGAGTCTCAGCTAACGGGGTATCTGAGACCCGAAGAACAAGATTTTTTTACTGAACCTAGTGTTGCAATTACCGTTATTCATTCATGGAATATTGGCGACCACAGAAAAAAGGTCTGATTTCCCATTTAATTTCTCTCTCCTCTGATGTAATTGCACATCTGAGGAGAGAGAAATGGGGTCCCCTGAGCCCTCCGGTACATCCGGTGTCCCTGGACCCTCCTGCATCCCCTAGTGATGTCCCCCGGCAGTCGGCGTCTTCTTCCGGGAAGAAATTGACAGTTGAAAGCGTCTATCACAGAGATCAAAATAAAAAAATAGTAAATCAAACCCCTCTTTATCACCCTCTTAGTGTCACGCGGTCTTATGATATGTGTACGATGTCAGTAAACTATTCTTAAAAGAACAACACTCTATACAACATATAGATTAGCAACATCAGCATGTAAATATAGAATAGATTTACCTGACACGATATCCGTTGAACTCAGGGTTAATCTTGAGGACTTGATACACTGTCACAGGAAAGAGGAGGACCGGGGGTCTAACCTGACCCTAAACTGGGGTCCTAACTAAACCCTCACCTTGGAGGTACTGATAATGGTTCAGAGGTCCAAGTCTCCAGCCTAACCCTGTCTCCTATCAGTCCCTGAACCCTGTAATCAGTCCTAAGAAGGATTCTGATTACCACCAAAGGGATATGGGCTGATCTCTGCTAAATGCACAGATTAGGCATATAAGACAGACTGGAGAAAACACAGACTTGCATACACACTCAAACACAGAAGGAACATAAATGATCTGGGATATTAAACTCTAAGCAAGGTGAGCTTAAAACAACTAAGGAGCTCTTTAACTTAAGTCTATACAGATACAATCCTATCTGTGGTCTGCATGAAGAATTTCACTGGCAACTCCCAACACAGACAACCAGAGATTTAAAGGAAACCAATCAACAAATAATTAATTGCAGCCGGGAGAAAACTGCACCCAGTCCCAGAACTGAGCACAGACAGAATTAACTCCCTAACTGCCAAACACAAAGAAACAGCAACTCAGCTGTGAGAAGTCAGAATGTGCAACCGCGACGATCTTCGTGGCGATGCACACATGACAGTACCCCCCTTCTACGAGGGGCCTCCGGACCCTCAGGGCCAGGTTTGCCCGGGTGAGTTCTGTGGAAGGTCCGCACCAAACGATCTGCGTTAATGTCAGACGCAGGAACCCACGTCCTCTCCTCTGGACCATACCCCTTCCAATGCACCAAGTACTGAAGGGACCGGCGATTCAGACGTGAGTCAATGATCTTTGACACTTGAAACTCCAAGTTACCATTGACCACCACTGGAGGAGGAGGTAGAGGTGATGGTATGACTGGTGCCACGTACCTCTTAAGTAATGACTTGTGGAACACATTATGAATTTTAAACGTAGGAGGGAGGTCCAGACGAAATGCCACAGGATTAATTATGGAACTGATCCTGTACGGCCCGATGAATCTGGGGCCAGCTTCCAGGAGGGAACTTTAAGTTTTATATTCCTGGTAGACAACCATACCAGATCGTTCACATTAAGATCTGGACCAGAAACTCTCCTCCTATCAGCCATACGTTTATAACGGTTCCCATAGCACTCAGATTATTCAATACACCTCTCCACACTGAAGCAAGTGACGACGAGAAACGCTCCTCCTCAGGAACCCCAGAAGGGCCCCCCCATTGAATGTACAAAACTGGGGATGAAAACCATATGCCCCAAAAAAACGGGGACTTACCAGTGGACTCGCTCCGCCTGTTGTTAAGAGCGAACTCTGCCAGAGGCAAGAAAGAAGACCAGTCCTCCTGGTTCTCTGAGACAAAACACCGAAGATAAGTCTCTAAGCTTTGATTCAGACGCTCTGTCTGACCATTGGTCTGCGGATGAAAAGCGAGGAAAATGACAATTGCATCCCCCGACGTAAACAAAATGCCCTCCAAAACTTGGACACAAACTGAGACCCCCTATCTGACACCACATCAGAAGGCAACCCCATGAAGTCTCACAATCTCCCCAATGAACACCTGCGCCAGAGTTTTAGCATTAGGGAGGGCAGGAAGAGCAATGAAATGTGCCATCTTACTGAACCTGTCAACAACCACCAGTATGACAGTCTTCCCTGACGACTGAGGAAGGTCCGTGATGAAGTCCATAGACAAATGAGTCCATGGACGCTCCGGAAGTTTCAAGGGTAAGAGGGTCCCAGACGGACGGGTATGAGGGGTCTTAGAGCGAGCACAAACCCCACAGGACGCGACAAAAGTTAAAACATCTTTATTAACGTTAGGCCACCAAAACCGGCGAGAAAGGAGATCTAAAGTAGCCTTACTCCCTGGATGTCCTGCTAAAGCAGAATTATGATGTGCCTCAATAACCTTTTGTCTCAACTGATTTGGGACAAACAGTCTCCCTGGAGGTCCTGCAGGGGCGTCCCCCTGAGCCTCTAACACCTCCTCCTCAAGCTCAGAACATACAGCCGACACTACCACCCCCTCCTGAAGGATAGGAATCGGGTCATCCATTTTCCCGGCCCTGGGAAACTGCGAGACAAGGCATCCGCCTTAACATTCTTAGATCCAGGGCGATAAGTGACAACAAAATTAAACCTGGTAAAAAACAACGACCATCGAGCTTGTCTGGAATTCAGACGCTTAGCAGATTCCAAATACAGCAGGTTCTTGTGATCAGTAATGACGGTGACCGGGTGGACTGCCCCCTCCAAAAAGTGACGCCATTCTTCAAAAGCCAACTTAATGGCCAAAAGTTCCCTATTGCCGATATCATAATTCCTTTCGGCGGACGACAATTTTTTAGAAAAGAAAGCGCACGGATGCCATTTACCAGGGGACGGACCCTGGGACAATATTGCACCCACCCCTACGTCAGACGCGTCCACCTCCACAACGAACGGCTGTGATGCATCTGGTTGGATGAGAAGGGTGCCGAAGCAAAACATTTTTTCAAAGAGGAAAAAGCTTGGCAAGCTTTGTCCGACCATTTAGAAAAATCCGTCCCTTTTCTTGTCATGTCAGTGAGAGGTTTGACAACAGATGAGAAATTACAAATAAATTTCCGGTAGTAGTTAGCAAACCCAGAAAACGCTGCAGAGCCTTAAGATCCTCTGGCTGATCCCATTCAAGCACTGCTCTCACCTTTTCAGGGTCCATACGGAAACCGGAGGCTGACACCAAGAAACCCAAAAACTGAAGTTCCTGTACGGCGAATACACACTTTTCCAGTTTGGCGTATAGTTTATTGTCTCGCAAGATCTGCAACACCTGTCTCACATGCTCCTGGTGAGACACAAGATCTGGTGAGTAAATTAAAATGTCATCCAAATATACGACCACAAACAGCCCACCAGATGACGAAAAATGTCATTAACAAAATGTTGGAATACTGCTGGTGCAGTAGTCAGACCAAAAGGCATGACAAGGTTCTCATAATGTCCCTCCGGCGTGTTAAACGCCGTTTTCCACTCATCCCCTCTTTTATCCTAATCAGATTATACGCCCCCTGAGATCCAATTTAGAGAACCATTTGGCGCCAACAATTTGATTGAAGAGATCAGGAATCAGAGGGAGTGGATACGGATCTCGAACAGTAATCCGATTAAGTTCGCGGAAATCCAAGCAAGGGCGTAGGCCTCCATCTTTTTTCTTCACAAAGAAGAACCCGCGGCCACTGGGGAAGATGAAGGTCTAATATGCCCTTTGGCCAGACTTTCCGAAATATAATCTTTCATAGCCTGCCTCTCAGGACCAGAAAGGTTATATAACCTAGCTTTAGGTAACTTAGCATCAGGAAGTAAATTAATAGAGCAGTCATACACGCGATGAGGAGGCAACTCCTGACACCCCTCCTCAGAGAACACATCCCAAAGTCCTCCAAAAAAGGAGGCAAAGTACTAGGCACGACCGCACTGATGACTGTGTTCATGCAGTTACTTTTGCAAAACTCCCCCATTGGCTTATATCTCTGGACTGCCAATTAATCACAGGGTTATGTTTAACCAACCAAGGAAGTCCCAACACAATAGGAGTAGGTAGACCTCCAACACATAACAAGATAATAGTTCCCTATGTATTGCCCCTACCCGAAGGTCAATGTTATGAACCTCATGAACAAAGCTACCTTGGCGAGAGGCCTGGCGTCAATGGAGAATATAGGGATCGGTTTGACCAATACACTCAGATGCATACCTTGAGCCTGAGCAAACTGAGCGTCAACCAGATTAGCCCGGACCCACTATCAAGAAGAACAGAAAATCTCTCCACTCTCGTACCAACCACCACCTCCACTGGTACAAGGAACTGAGAAGAACTAGCGGACGAAATACATACTCCCAGGTTGTCGTCCACCACACAACCTGGGATTAACAGTTTTCCGGCGACTTTTTGCTCAACAAGGCACGGGATGGACATCCCCAACAAAATGTCCCTCTTTCCCGCAGAAGAAACACCTTCTAGTCCTGCGGCGTACCGCCAATCCCCTCCTACGAAATGATGTCCCTCCCAACTGCATAGGCTCCTCCGAACAGACAAGGGGAACCTCAACATAAGGGACTTTAGTAGTAGGTGGAGTAACAACAGGGGGCGGAGTTACCTCGCACCTCTCCCGGAGCCGTCTATCAGTACGGATAGCTAGGGCCATAGCAGCCTCCAGTGATGGAGGAGAATCATACTGAGCCAAAACGTCCTTTAATTTGTCAGAAAGCCCATGACAAAACTGGCTCCTAAGAGCTGGGTCATTCCACTGAGTATCTGTGGCCCATCTACGGAACTCAGAAGCAAATTCCTCCGCCGGACGATCTCCCTGCTGTATCTTACGTAATTTTGTCTCAGCAAGAGAGACCCGATCTGGGTCATCATATACCAAACCCAGGGCAGTAAAAAATCGATCTACTGACTGTAGAGCCGGGGATCCCGGAGGAAGGGAGAAGGCCCAGGATTGAGGGTCCCCTTGTAGGAGCGAGATAACAATTCCCACTCTCTGCTCTTCACTCCCTGATGATCGAGGCCGAAGCCGAAAATACAATTTACATGCTTCCCTGAAGGTAAAAAATTTGTCTCGCCCACCAGTGAACCTGTCCGGGAGAGCTACTTTAGGTTCAAATCTGGTTTGCTCCGAGGGAGACAAAACTTTGGACTTAATGTCCGTCAGCTCCATGGATAATCCCTGCAACTGCAGAGCCAGCTGGGCTACTGGATCCATGGCAACTGGGAATAATTTTATGGCCAGTGAAAATGTCACGCGGTCTTATGATATGTGTACGATGTCAGTAAACTATTCTTAAAAGAACAACACTCTATACAACATATAGATTAGCAACATCAGCATGTAAATATAGAATAGATTTACCTGACACGATATCCGTTGAACTCAGGGTTAATCTTGAGGACTTGATACACTGTCACAGGAAAGAGGAGGACCGGGGGTCTAACCTGACCCTAAACTGGGGTCCTAACTAAACCCTCACCTTGGAGTTACTGATAATGGTTCAGAGGTCCAAGTCTCCAGCCTAACCCTGTCTCCTATCAGTCCCTGAACCCTGTAATCAGTCCTAAGAAGGATTCTGATTACCACCAAAGGGATATGGGCTGATCTCTGCTAAATACACAGATTAGACATATAAGACAGACTGGAGAAAACACAGACTTGCATACACACTCAAACACAGAAGGAACATAAATGATCTGGGATATTAAACTCTAAGCAAGGTGAGCTTAAAACAACTAAGGAGCTCTTTAACTTAAGTCTATACAGATACAATCCTATCTGTGGTCTGCATGAAGAATTTCACTGGCAACTCCCAACACAGACAACCAGAGATTTAAAGGAAACCAATCAACAAATAATTAATTGCAGCCGGGAGAAACTGCACCCAGTCCCAGAACTGAGCACAGACAGAATTAACTCCCTAACTGCCAAACACAAAGAAACAGCAACTCAGCTGTGAGAAGTCAGAATGTGCAACCGCGACGATCTTCGTGGCGATGCACACATGACACTTAGTTAAGTAGCTGGGGGGTTTGGTTGGTAAGGTTGGGCTAAGGTTGGTTTTGGGAAAGTAGGGTTTGTTTTGGAGTTAGGATTAGGGTGGGAAAGGGGTTTTTTTTTGGGGGGGGGGGGTTTTGGTGTTTGGGTTGGAGGGGTTTTGAGGTTGGGGGTTGGGTTTTAGCTTAGGGTTTGGGGGGTTCCCCGGTTGGGGGGTTTTGGGGGTTTGGGGTTTTGGTTAGGGTTATGGTTGGGGTTTGGGAAATTTTGGGGTTTGGGGTGTGTTAAAATTAGGGTTGGAGTTAAAATTGGAGGGGTTTTCCTTTTTTAGGAATCAGGGGGTTTTTCCCAAAATTGAGCATGGGCCCCCATTGATTCCAGTAAATTTTTTGGTTAAAAAAAGTAAAAAGGGGGCCCCCCCCTTTGAGCCCCCCCCTGTCCCCAAAAAATGGTTTTACCCCCATAGGGGGGTATTGGGTATCAGAAAAATTTTTACAAAAAATTTTTTGGGCATTTTCCCCAAAAAACCCCCTTGGGTGAAAAAAAAAAAAAAATGGTTCCAAAGTTCCCCAGTTTCTAAAAAACCCCTGAAGGGTTAAAAAAAATTTTAAATTTGTGGTTTTTTCCCCTTTTTAGGGGGCATTTTTTGAAGTTGTCATTTTTTGGGGTTTTTTGTTATATTACCCCCCCCAAACTCATTCAATGTGAGATGGTCCCAAAAAAAGGGGGTTTTTTGAAAATTTTGATGGAAAAATAAAAAAACGGGGAAAAACTTACCTTTATAAAATTCAACAAAAAAAATTTTATGTGTCCAAAATAGTGCTAAATGAAAAGTGTTTTGGGAAAATTTTTTTTTATTAATAACTGTAAAGAATTATTAAAAAATTTGTATTTGGGGTTTCTTTTTTATTATTGAAAAAAAAAAATATGTTCTAAAACAACCCGGCTGATATTTGGGTGGGAGGTCTCCCAGGGAAAAAGGGAAAAAGGGGCAAAAACACAAAGAATGAAGCCCCACCTATAGTGCCGCAAAATGAGTATATTTGATTATAGGGGTTGGGAAAATCTTTTTTTGGCCAAAAATTTTTTTTGGGGGAAATTTATTGGTTATGTACCCCCGGGGGGCCCCGGGAAATGGGCATCAAAAAATGTATACTGGGGGCCCCATTGAACATAATATGAGACATTTTTTAGCGCTCCCCCCCTTTAATAAGGGCAACTATTATGCCACTAAAACCCATTGAAATTTTTTGGGAAAAATTTTCGGTGGTATTTTGGGGGAAAGGGTTTTTTTGGGTAAAAAAATCCCCCCCATTTTAAGGTTTTTCTTATGTATTAGAAATTGAATTTTTATTATTTATTATTTTTTAATAAAAGTGGGGGCTTTATTGGGGCCCAATAAAACCCTCCCCCGGAAACGGCGAGCCATTAAAGGGGTTCAGCATCTCCATTGTATGCAAAAAGGTTTAAATTTATAGCTTATCCAGCTAAAAAAAGTGTACCTGTTCTAAAGTTTTTAATTTTATAGGTTTTTTTTCTTTTGTCCCCATTTTGTTTGGGAGAGCATTTGTGTATATATTGAGCAATGGATTAGGTTTTTGATAAAACCTTTGCATTGATTATTCGGAAATTTTATCTACAGGGGTTTTTTTTCAATTTTTGGTGTTCCCACCGGGCATTTAAATAGACATAGCACTTTAAATTTTTAAAAACCTATTTAGTAACATTTTAAATTTAAATTTTCTTTTGACAAGTGAGAAACTATGGTTTAGAACAAACATCCCTTTCCAGTCCAGGGGGATCAATGTTTTGCTTGCCCCAGCAATGAGCACCACTGAAAACTGAGGTGGGGGGGTTAGGATAACTTCAGGGGTTTTGGGTTTCCAAAAAATCAGGCGGCTTATTTCTTTCCTTCCCCAACAGCAGCAGTGAAAAAAAATTGCTTCCCGACCCTCTTTCAATTCATATGTGTAAGTAAAGGTGTTGCCGTGCTGTCTTACATTTATTTAGCCCTGGGTTTTTAAATCGATTTTGCAGAAGAGTTATCTGTCGACTAAATGAGCAAAATCGCAAGAAAGGGAAAAAGTTTGGTTATTGTATTGGGGTATGATTATATTTTCCCCGAGGGGGAAAAAACTAAATTTGGGGTGCAATGTTTTTATGTTTTTTTAAAAAAAAAAAAGCATCTTGAAAAAAGGGGGTATTGCCGGAGAGTGTTTAAAATTTCAGCCCCTTTTTTTTTTGCTAAAAATCCCCTCTGGACTTCCAACTTCCCCAAAAAAAAAAATGTAAAATGATTTCTGGATTTGTTTTCTCATTTTGCTTCTTTGTTGTGGTCAAAACCCCCGTTTTCAATTACAGGTCTCTTCATCTTTTTAAGTGGGTAATTGTCAATTTGGGGGTAAACTAAATAAATTTTTTTTTTCCCCGGGAATTTTAGTTACATACAAGTGAGGAAAATAATATTTTTTCACTGCAATTTTGCAAGTTTTTTCACTTGAAAAAGAGGTTGAAAAATTTTTTTTGTATGTACAAAACAAAATATGAGAAAAGGGGGGTTTTTAAAAAAAAAAAACCCAAAAAAAAAATTTTTGATTTTTTTTTTAAAAATTAAAAATTTATTTTATTTTCATAAAATAAGTTTTTGATCACCCAACAAACCGCAAGAAATTTGGCTCTCACAGGGAAATAGACACTAGCCCCCAGTTTTAAAAGGGGGGGCCCCAGTGGTTCCCAACCCCTAAAAAGGGGAAAAAAAGTGGGGGGACATATGTAGGTGAGAAAAGGTGAAGAATTTTTTAAAAGGGTTTCCGTACAGTTTTCCCAAAAAATCAACTTTTTGGTTGCAAAGTTTTTATAGGGGAAATACAAAACAATAAAGTGAAGCAAATAATATAAAGAAAAAAAAGTATTACAAAAAAAGAACAAAGGGTGGGGCATATGTTTTAGAAAATGTTAACTATAGGAGACCCATTAACAAGCCTTGAAAAAAAAGTAAAGAATTTAAAGACAAAAGGGGTTTGTAATGATAGTGGGGGCATCCCCTTTTTGGAAAAGACAGTTGTATATTTCTAATATGAATAGTATCTGAGGGGAAAGATGGGATTATTTGGAAAAAGGGGAAATATAGTGGGGGTGAGTGAAAAAAAATTACACGGATAAGCCTCCATAGGTTGAGTGGGGGGAAGGCCAATCATCTGTGTTTTTTTTAAAAAAAAAACGGTTTACTTGGGAATATTGAAATGAGGGATGATAAATTTAAAAATCCCAGAGAGAAATTTTCAGGGGGTTTTGTGGTAGGCACAAAGAGCTGAAGGGGAAAATGAGGATCATAAACCCTGTCTTTTCATAAGGTATGCCCCTCATAGTCATGTCTTTACTTCTATGTCTGTATCTTTTTTTTACTTTTGTCAAGGCTTGTTTTTGGGGGTTCTCCTTTTTTTTAACTTTCTCCTAAAAAAAAAACCATTTTGTTCTCTTTTTGTATTTTTTTTTTTTTCTTTTTTATTTTTGTTCACTTTATTGTTTTGTATTCCCCCTGATGAGGTCTTTGCAAAACCAAAATTTTTTTGATGATTGTGATACTGTACGTGCAACTTTAAAAATTAATTCTTCCCCTATTCCCCCTTTACATGAGTTTGCCCGGTTTTTTTCTTATTTCGGTTTCACAGCCCTTTATTTTTTTTTTAAAAGAAGCCCCCCCTACTTATGCTCATTCCCTTTTTTAAAATAGCACTTTTTTTGAACTATTTTCCTATCAATAGAATGTCGGGGGATCGAAAAAAGGGGAGCGCAAGTGGGCCCGCATTGATTGCCCCTCCCTGGGGTGAAAAGAGAAATTTCCCCTTTTTTTTAAAATTATTTTAAATTTTTTGGGGGAGAACATTTGGTTTTAATTTTGGGCCTTTTTGGAGCTATGGGGGTCTGAGTTTCGCGAGTCGGTTAGCCCAATCCCCCCAAAATTTTTCTGGGGCCCCTTTTTTGAAAACTCGTCGAACTAATTATCCCTGCACGGCGCCCCCCTTTTCCCCCGGGGGGGGGAAAGGGAAAAGATGGAGGGCTGATTCAGGGAAAAGGGGAAAAGGGGGGAGGATGGGGATCTTCCTTAGAAGTATTCGAGGAATAGGGTGGTAGGGCCCCCCCAGTACTAGGGACAGGAAAAAACCCTGGTCGGGGGACGCGTGGTCGTGACATTGGGGTCTGACAAAAACCTTTTTTTATCCTTAGGATCCTATTAGGGCTTGACAGGAAACTGCGGGCGCTCGTCGGAGGTGGCAGATCTACGCCTTTTTTTTTCTTTACCCCCCTAATAAATTGATGTGGAATCATTTTCCCCCAAGGCAAAATCTTTGTACCCCCCCAAAGATCGTTTGCCTGAAAAGGTTGAGGGGGCATGAAAAAGGTTTTTGTTTCAGGGGCCCTTTTAAACTGTTTTTAGTTTTCCCAAAAAGTAAGAGGAGCTGAGGGGGAAAAAAATTTTTGTTTCAGGGGGTCCCCCCCAAAAAATGGGCGTTTTTTCCAGTCTGGTTTCCCAGTTTTTTTCCCGACGGTGGGGGAAAATTTTTTTTCGGGGAAAGGGTCATATATACGAGACCCTGACCGCATCCCGGGCGAGTTCCACTCCCCCAAAACTTCAGAAAGGAGACCACCCGGCGGAGAAGTATTGCATGAGTTTCGGAGGGGGGCCCCCACAGACATTAAGTGGAATAAATCCCCCCCCCGTCCCTGTTCTGGGGGGGTTAAAGTAAAGGTGAACCCCCTTTTAACCCCCTGTTGAGACCCAGTCTCCCTTGAGGGGCCCTTTGTCCACCCAATCCGGGTTGACACCGCTTCGCCAAAGACATAGGGACCCCACACCGGGATGGGGCCCCCGGGGGCCCCAAGGGTGATCGGGGACTGAGTCATCGGGGGAACCTCAGGGGGGGGTGGTACTCTGGAAAAATTTTTTTTTGTTCGGCGCAAAAGGGGGAAATGTGTTTTTACTGTGGTAAAAAGGGCCTTTTATGGGCGTGTTTTTCCCCTAAAATCACAGAAAAAAGCTGTGGGGGAAAACAAGGGGCCCCCGGGGTTTCGGGGAGGTTAAAAACCCGAGGGGACTCTCACCCCCCATGGGTGGACACAATTTTTTTGCTGTGAGATTCACCTGCGTAAAAATTTAAAGGGAGATGGGTTGTATTTCTGGACAGTTGGGGGGGGGGGGTTTTTTAATTTTATCAAAAGCAAAATTTTTTCCAGGTTGAAGCCCTTAAAAAATATCTTTACAGGAAACCCCTCCCCAAAAAAAACCATCGCTTGGGCCCCCTTTTAGAGGGAATTTTACCATGTAAAACCCAAAGGGTTTCTTTTTAAAATTGGGGGCCTTGCACTCTGTGGTAATAGACTGTTTTGTGTGGAGGGTCTGCCCTACTGGGGGTTTTGGATTCCCCTTGGGGTCATTGCACAAACCTGTGGTAGACGGGGAAAATCAAAAAAGTGGTAAAGGAAGTGGTATTTTTAAAAATTGGAAAATGATATTGTTTGTTTTTTATTGCAACAAAAACTACTGTCTTTTGGGATGTTGTGATATTGTGAGGTTTGTTAAAAAAAGTGTTGCTAAAAAAAAAAAAAATCATCACGGGGGGGGTGGGCCCCCCCCTTCTTTCCTGTGTTGATGTTGTTTTTCATGCTGCAGCCCTAGAGTACAGGTGATCAATTTCATGCGTGTTGTAAGCTGTCTTTTATTTTGGGTGTAAAAAAATCTTCATTCTTGTTGTGACTTTGGTGTTACGCTGGTTTTAAACCGTGCTAACAGGTTAGGGGGCCCCAACTTCCCAGAGCCCCAGAGCCCCCGGATCCCCAAAACACAGAGAAAGAAAGAAAGAAAACAGCAAAGATCCCCCACCGCAGCAACTCCATGAAGGGGTTTCGTACCCCAAAAATTTACTAACCGAAACTATCAATCTGGAAATTCAAAGTAGAGGGTGCTGGATAAGGGGAAGGTAGTGGAAAAACACAAGGAGCCCCCAAATGACCCAGACCCCCCAAAAGGGGGGGATTTTAGATGGATCAGAAAACCAGGTACCTATCCTCAGCCTAGATGATGATAGATTGTTCATGGTGTTTTAAAAGTTATATGCAAGAGAAATGTGGGGCGCTCAAAAAAGGGGGATGAGAGGTTTAATTTAAGCAATTAATGTATTTTGAGAAAACTGTACCCCCCTAATCAAAGAAAGGCCAGGTTATGCAGGAGTATATAGGAGTATTCTAGAGCTTGTTTGAACGTTGGAGGCATTAGGGAAGATCTTTAAGGAATTTCATGTACCCGCATTACTGTTAGTGGTCTTCCAGGAGCTATGACACGTTGTGACCGCACTGAGGGGGCCCCCCAGATGATGAGTTACTCTGGAGTATGAAAGAGGGAAGTTTTGTAGAAAATAAAAGGGGGAAAAGGGCAAAATGTATAAGCCCCAAGACGAGTTGCTTTACAAACAGAGTTATTTTAAAAACAAAAAGGGCCCCTAAAAGAAAAAGTAAAGGGTTTTGTTTGAAAAAATTTAAGGACATTTGAAAGCCGACTGCAGATTTTTGGGGGAAAGCTAAAATGAATCAGCTAAAAAAGAAAAAAAAAGTAAAAAAAAGGGGGTTTTGAATGCTGTGTCTGGGAAATGTTTGGGGGAAAATTACGGGGAATTGCATTTACTGCCCATGCAAATACATAAAAGCATGCTGGTTTTAAAGATTGGAGCAATTTAGTCACATTTTTTTAAACAGGGATTTTTTTTAAAAGCTTAATAAAAATAAGTCGGAAAAATTTGATTAGGAAATGGTCAGTACAGGTTCAGAAGGCATAGGATTTGGTTTATTGTTTTAAAATCCCCCCAAAACCCCAAAGCAGGAAGACCCTTTTTAAAAAGATGTGCTTATGTGCTTAGTCTTGAGAGTAATTTACTATTTGTGAAGAAACTACAAAAAAAGGAAAGGGAAGTTACTTTTAAAAGCATGATAGCTTCAAAATTAAAAAAAGGGGGGGCCCCACTGTCAGGGTGTGTCGCGGCGGGGGATCGTCGGATTGCACCCCTGATTCGCACAGCTGAGTTTTGGTGTGGGTGTTTTTCGGCCTGAGGGATTTTAAATTTTTTCTCTTCGGTGCTGGGCTGACCAGCTCACCCAGCTGCGATTGATGTTTTTTAATTGTTTCCCCTTTAATATACCTGCTGGTCTGCGGGGGGAAATTTTCCGGGGGAAAGCATTATTCAGCCCAAGCGAGCGGAAAATTTCTGGGGGAAGACTTAAGCAAAAGGGGGCCCCGTTGTGGTTTTTTCCCCCTTTCCCGTTATTTTTTAAATCCCCTTTAAACCCCTTTTTTGTTCCCTGTAGGGAAGTGTTGAAATGCAAGGCTGTGTTTTTTTTCCCCCTTGTCTGTTCTTTTTGGGTTTAGATGTGTTAAGCTGTGCCCCCCCCCTTCCTGTGGGGTAATCAGGGCCCCTTTTAGGTAGTTTTCAGTGGTCAGGGATCTACAGGAGCGGGGGTTCACGGGGGGTGGCCTCTTTACCTTAAAACAGTACCCCCCGGTTTGGGGGGCTTAGGCCCCGTTCAGGGTCGTTGCCCCCGGCCCACCTCTTCCGAGCCCGCGTGAACGTACACAGTTTTTGCCCCAACAATACATAGGATATTATGTAGGTAAGACATTGTGGCGTACTATGTTACTTTGTTGATTTTCTCTATTATGAAATTTGAATGATGTCACTTTTGGGTTGGTTGTTCATTGTATATTGTTATACTGTAAATTTTTTCCCCGGGGCAATCTAAAGATTCTCCCCGCCCCCATGGCCCCTAGCCCTTTTTTCAGCAGTTGCGGGGTTTGTCCATGGACTGGGACTTTAAAAACCAAAAGGGTTTTTTTACCCGGGAGCAACCCAAAATCTAAACCCCAAAGTGCCTGCGGACAGGTTACGGTGGGGGGCCCAAGTTTTTTTTTTCCCGGGGGGCATGTAAATTGTATTTTTGGCTGGGGGCCCCGTCGTGGGGGTGAGGTCGGGGTGGGAATTGTCATCTCGCTCTAAAAAGGGGGGGCCCCCAAAAAGGGCGTTTCTTTTCCCCCCCCGGGTCCCCGGTCTCCCGTCAGTGGACGATTTTTTCAGCCCGGGGGCTGGTATAGTTTCCCGGTGGGTCTCCCTTTTGGGGAAAAGAAAATTTGTAGGAACGCGGGAGATCGTTTGGGAGGGGGAATTTTTTTTCAGGTTCCCTAGGTGGGCCAAGGATTTAGTGGAATGACCCGGCTCTTAAAAACAGTTTTTTTAAGGTTTTTTTGACCCAAAATTTAAAAAAAGTGTTGGCAGTATGTTCTCCCCCCTAAATGGAGGCCGTATGGTCTTGCTATTCGATTGATTTACGGGTTCGGGGGGGAGGTTTTGGGGGGAAAAAACCCCCCCTGTGATTTACTCCCCTCCCCTTTTTAAAAAACCCCAATTTTGAGGTTCCCTGGGGTTTTTTTTGAGGAACCTTTTGCAGTTGGGGGGACTTTATTCCCAGGGGGGACGGCGGTTTTCGCCCCAAAACAGGGAAAAGGTGTTTTTCTGGGGGAGGGGAAAAGGGGGGTTTTTTGAGGGGTTTTCCATCCCCTTGTTGGCAAGAAACGCCCGGGGGAAAAAAATTTAAACCCCGGTTTTGTGGGGGGGACAAAAATTTTGGGGGGAGTATTTGTCCCCCCAAATCCGTCTCAGTTTCTCTCCCCCGGGGGGGTGGTGGTAGGTACGAGAATGAGAGGATTTCTGTTCTTTGGATAGGGGGGCCGGGGAAAATTTGGGGGGGCGCTCGGTTTCCCCCCGGGGAAAAGGGATGCAAAAGAGGTTTTGGGCCCAAAACCCCACCCCCATATTCTCTAATTTCGCCCGGCCTCTCGGTAAAGGGAGTTTTTGCAACCCCCTGCATAACTTTTGCCCCTTTTGAGTGGGGGAATTAAAAAGGAAAATTTTTTTCTTTTTATTTTTTGGGGTTTGGGGGGCCTTTCCCCCCCCCATGTGTTGGGGTTCCTTGGTTAACTAAAAATAAACCCGTTTTTTAATTGGCAATCGAGAGATAAGCCCGTGGGGGGTTTTGTTTTTTACTGCAGAAAAGGTATCGGTACGGTCGTGCCCGAACCTTTCCCCCCTTTTTAGGGGGTTTGAGGATGTGTTTTCAGAGGAAGGGTTGTCAAGGGAAATTCCCCTCTTTGCGATTTTGACTGGCCCTTTTTAAAATTTTTTTCTGATGCCCAAGTTACCCAAAAACTGGTTATAAACCCCTTTTTTGGGGCCCCAGAGGCAAGCTAGAAGGAAATTTTTTTTCGGGAAATTGGCCAAAAGGGGGGGAATTTTGTCCTTTTCTTCCCGTGGCCCGGGGTTCTTCTTTGTGAAGAAAAAAAAATGGGGCCCCACGCCCTTGCCCGGATTTCCCCCGGGTTAGTGGATTCGGTCCCCCATCCCTATCGCTCCCCCTTATTTGGGTCTCTTTAAACAGATTTTGGGCGCCAAAAATTTTTTTTGTTGATCTCAGGGGGGGCGTATAATTGATTAGGAAAAGGAGGGGGATGGGGGAGGGCGTTTAAAAACTCGGAGGGACATTATGAAACCCCTTTTTTTGCCTTTTGGGGTTTACTATGCCCCGGGCCCCGGGGTTTTTTTTTAAATTTTTTTTAAAAACCTTTTCCCCAGTGGGACGTTTTTGTCATTTTTTGATGAAATTAAATTTTTTTTGCCGGTCTTGTGTCTCATCAGGAGATGTGAGCAAGGGGTTTCGATCTTGCGAGAAATTTAAAAGTTTGCCCAAAAGGGG
>JARQOD010001166.1:0-107003 GCA_033576555.1 Oophaga sylvatica | reverse complement strand
GTAACCTGAAAGGTCTCCACAGCGATGTAGCGCATTTAACCTCTTTGAGTCGATCACTAAGCCAGTTATGAATCCACTAAGTTGCCTTGTATTCTACTTAGTCATTTTTTCAATAAGGATTGTGTGAGATACTTTGTCAATGTTTGCTGAAGTCAAGATATCTATCTTGATCACTGACTTGTACACGCACAGGAAAGAAGAGGACGGGGTCTAACCTGACCCTAAACTGGGTCTTTACAAATCCCTCACTTGGAGGTATGATAATGGTTCAGGGCCCAAGTCTCAGCCTTAACCCTGTCTCCTATCAGTCCTGAACCCTGTAATCAGTCTAAGAAGGATTCTGATTACCACCAAAGGGATATGGGCTGATCTCTGCTAAATACACAGATTAGAAATATAAGACAGACTGGAGAAAACACAGACTTGCATACACACTCAAACACAGAAGGAACATAAATGATCTGGGATATTAAACTCTAAGCAAGGTGAGCTTAGAACAACTAAGGAGCTCTTTAACTTAAGTCTATACAGATACAATCCTATCTGTGGTCTGCATGAAGAATTTCACTGGCAACTCCCAAACAGACAACCAGAGATTTAAAGGAAACCAATAAACAAAATAATTAATTGCAGCCGGGAGAAACTGCACCCAGTCCCAGACTGAGCACAGACAAAATTAACTCCCTAACTGCCAAACACAAAGAAACAGCAACTCAGCTGTGAGAAGTCAGAATGTGCAACCGCGACGATCTTCGTGGCGATGCACACATGACAGTAACACCTGATTCCCAGTCCTCACAATCTTCCTAGTACCGCTTGTAACCACCAGAGGGAGCCTCTGCTCAGAACTCATCTCAAACCCATTCACAACAGTACCCCCCCTTGAGGAGGGGTCACCGAACCCTCATTTGAGCAACCAGGTCGGTCAGGATGAGTTCTATGATGAGCACGGATAAGTCTCCTAGCATGGATGTCCGAAGCAAACACCCAAGAATTGTCTTCCTGACCATAACCTCTCCATTTAACCAAATACTGGAGTCTTCGTCTAGAAAAACGAGAATCCAATATTTTCTCAACCACATACTCCAGATTGCCCTCAACCAAAACAGGGTCAGGAGGCACAGCAGCAGGAACCACTGGCTCAACAAACCTCTTCAACAAGGACTTGTGGAACACGTTATGGATCTTAAATGTCCCTGGAAGAAGCAAACGAAAAGAAACAGGATTAATAATCTCCATGATCTTATAAGGTCCAATGAACCTAGGCTTAAATTTAGGAGATGCTACTCTCATAGGAATATTCTTTGAGGACAACCAGACCAAGTCCCCCACTTTAAAACCGAGGACCATCAGTCCTATGCCGGTTAGCAAACCGCTGGGCCTTCTCCTGAGAGAGGGACAACCTCTCCACTACCTGGTCCCAAATCTGTTGCATACGCTCAACAACAGAGTCAACACCTGGACAGACAGAAGCTTCCGTCTGTCCTGAAGAAAATCGAGGGTGAAACCCAGAATTACAGAAAAACGGAGACATCAAAGTGGCAGAGCTAGCCCTATTATTAAGAGCAAACTCAGCCAAAGGCAAAAAAGAGACCCAGTCATCCTGATCAGCAGACACAAATAGTGTTGAGCATTCCGATACCGCAAGTATCGGGTATCGGCCGATATTCGCGTTATCGGAATTCCGATACTTAATTCCGATACTTTTTCAATATCGTATACCGGAATCTGAAGTTCCCATAATTCTTTGAGAGGCAATGTGATGTTAGTCAGCCAATGATGAATCTTATGAAGTGTGGGCACATCCTGTAATGCTGCGGTCATCTTAACTAATGGCATGGCTGTGATTGGCTGCTGAAATGATGTCAGAATGCACTATAAAAGGCGCCGCAGCCATTTTAGCGTCACTGTGCTGTGAACTCAGTTAGGGACAGAACGCTACTCTGCTCACTCAGAGGGACAGTTAGATATTGCGATTTTGTGTACTACTGTGCTTGAGGCAGGCTAGTTTACCAACAGGTCCTGCCCACATCCTTCTTCCTAGTGAGGATTCAACATCATCAGCCGGCGTTCCTGATCTGGCCACGGAGGCCAGAGATCACCGGCTTTCATCAACGGATGTAAGTTTCGTCTGCGGGCCATAGGAGGCTGAAGTCGGACTTTCTACTGCAAGTGACCCATCGGGGTTGTCAGCAGGCCAGAGGAGGCTGAAATTGGACTTTCTATTGCAAGTGACCCATCGGGGTTGTCAGGTAAAACCTGTGCAAACAGGACTATTTTCTCCACAGTGCACCACTAATACTCATTCATCTGAGCTGTCACCGGCCGGGACAGTGTCAATTTCTTCTGACCTTTCTGCATAAAAGGTTTTTTAGGATTTCTGCAGCGTTTTTCTGCTCCATCGTTAAAAGAGGACCTCTTTTACTTTTTCAGGGTTTGTCCATATTAATACCCATATGAATAAATACCTTATGCGTATTATGACTATTTAGTCCTTTGGTTTGGGGTTTACTACATAATAGACTACAGGCTTTTCTCATCACCTTTTTCTCACGGGTCTTAGTGCAATATTTATTTATTACTGTATTATTACATCTGCATCTCAAACTGTTCTACAGAGTGCGTCTGAATTTATGTATTGTTTTCCATTTGACACATGCATATTCCTATTTTTCTACAGATCCTTTTGTGTCTTGTAGTTTTTATGTGCGCAAACTATTTTTATTTTCAATTATAGAGGGCCATGTTATTGACTTTGCATTGACGTGTAAAAGATTTATGTTGTGCCACTGGCTATATGTATTCTAAAGGTGTACCCAGTCTCAACAGATCATTAGTCTGATTGTTCTTTGATTCTCCTAAATGTGAATTTGTCTGATTTGGTGTCAAACTTGACTTTGTCCCTATTTTTGTTTTGCCATGTGACCCAATGATTATACAAATCTATATAGGGTTTGGCATCATCAAAAGTAACAGAATATTAGCATGCATGCATATTTAGGATATAAAAGAGAAGTATCTTGTTGTGCCAGAGTGTTCCTAACTCCTGAATGGATATAAAACAATATGGTCTACGGATCAGGTAAAATCGAGGGTCCGCATGTCTATATTTTATACAATTTGAGTGGGCAAGGGTGGGATTTAGAGATTAGCCCATTCATGAAAGTTTTGGGAGCTGAGAACCTTCAGGAGTTGTTAACCATGCTTTGAGGTCGATTGAATGCCATGTCACTCAGGCAGCCAATCACTGCTGTCAAGCGCAATGGAAAGCAACACACGGTTGGTCCTGTGGCCAGCAGCACAGGAGGGGTAAGGGTAAAACATGAATATATTAGATTATGTTTTACTATTTGGAGCAAGTTTGAAGTTTTCTTTAAGGATTGGAAAACCACCTTCAGTTAGGAATCGGATCAATCAAACAGGGCACAATATGGAATAATGTGCGTTGTTATACACAGTAACTTACAAACGTGGTTCTCTCTGGCATCTATGTACATGGGCAAGTATTACTCTAATTTGGGTCTAATGTGTAGTTTATTGGGTGCAATATAGGCTCATTGTAGGACTGCAAACACACAATTTGGTTCTTTGCAGGTAGAATATGGTACTTTATGCAAAGTATATGGCTGTGTGCAGGCACAGAATCGCACTGTCCTATGAAAACAAACTATGGGACTATTGTGGCATGGTATGGCGGTCTCTGGCCACTGTTTAGCATAATATAGTACTATATGGACATTGGACAACAACAACTTTTTAATGTGCTGGTATTGTTGTGGTTACAATTAAAGAAATATTCTCAATTTGTCTCTGGAGCAGGTCAGAGCTATGTTGCTCTTTACTTCTTTGTTTCTGATAGGATAGGCTGAGTTATAGTATTAGTAGAACTATAAAGTTCTGCTGTAACACATTCAGCTATTAGTGATTTGTTTTATAATGTACACTGCTATCACTGTATTTACGGTACATATAGAGATAATGGCACTTGAACAAGCACATAGCTCAGGATAGTCAGAGCTGTGATTAGGAGAACTGCTCTTGGAGAAGCTAGTGCTATAGATTGGTGATTTTGCAAGTAGAGATGGGCGAACCCGAACAGTAAAGTTCGGCATCCAGACCGAACACCTATGACCTATGACCCGACATGAAATGACACTTGGTGTACATAGGGTTAACCATGTCTTTTCATGTCCTTTGCTATCTAATTTGCACAAACAATTAAATCAGACTATGTGTGCAAAATTTCACAACTGTAGGGGTTAATTAAAGGTGTAAATTCGTAGCAAAAAAGTCCGGTTTTTTTACAACGAATTTACACCTTTAATTAACCCCTACAGGTGTGAAATTTTGCACACATAGACTGATTTAATTGTTTGTGCAAATCAGATAGCAAACGACATGAAAAGACATGGTTAACCCTATGTACACCAAGTGTCATTTCATGTCGGGTGCTTCTGTCTTTTCACTGAAGCCGGCTTTACCCGGCAATTGAATCAGAGGATATTTTACTATGTAGAAGTGTATAAACTATACATATATGTATATATATATATGTCACAATGACATGTATATATATATATATGTATTCTATGTGTGTATATTTAGTGTTTACAAGGAAAGAATGGGTTTTTTTTAGTTGCGATATTTTGTTCCCATAGACTTACATGGGACTTCCGGTATCGGTATCGGGTATCGCCGATATTTTAGTGATATCGGCGATACCATTCCATTCCGATACTTTAGGATATCGGAAAGTATCGCTCAACTCTAGACACAAAGCATCTTAGATAAGTCTCCAATGTCTGGTTTGTTCTCTCAGTTTGACCATTGGTCTGAGGATGAAATGCCGAGGAGAAAGACAATTGAACACCTAGTTTAGAACAAAAAGTCCTCCAAAATCTGGAAACAAACTGGACTCCTCTGTCAGACACAATGTTCTCAGGAATGCCGTGTAAACGAACCACGTGCTGAAGGAACAACGGCACCAATTCAGAGGAGGAAGGCAACTTAGGTAATGGCACAAGATGTATCATTTTGGAAAACCTATCACAAATTACCCAGATGGTGGTCATTCTCTGAGAAACAGGAAGATCGGAAATGAAATCCATAGAGATATGGGTCCATGGTCTCTTGGGCACAGGCAATGGCATCAACAAACCACTAGAGCGAGAGCAAGGCTTGGAGCGAGAGCAAGTCCCGCAGGACTGCACAAATTCCCTGACATCGCGAGACAAGGTAGGCCACCAAAAGGACCGACTAACCAAGTCTCTGGTACCAAAAATTCCGGGATGCCCAGCCAATGCGGAACAATGAATCTCAGACATCACACTCTTTTTCCATTGGTCCGGGACAAACAATTTTCCAACAGGGCAGCGCTCGGGCCTATCCTCCTGACACCCCTCCAGAGCAAGTCTCAAATTGGGCGAGATGGCGGAAAGAACTACACCCTCTTTCAAAATAACAGAAGGATCAGATAACTCAGGAGAGTCCGCAAGGAAACTCCTCGAGAGGGCATCCGCCTTAACATTCTTAGTGCCAGGAAGAAAGGAAACCACAAAATTAAAACGTGTGAAAAACAAGGCCCACCTGGCCTGTCTAGGATTGAGTCGCTTGGCAGATTCCAGATAGACCAGATTCTTATGGTCCGTAAGGACCACCACCTGATGTTTGGCTCCCTCCAGCCAATGTCTCCACTCTTCAAAAGCCCACTTCATGGCCAATAACTCCCGATTACCCACGTCATAATTACATTCAGTAGGAGAAAATTTTAGAGAGAAAAAGGCACAAGGGTTACTTTTAGAGGTCTCTGGATCTTTTTGGGACAAAACGGCACCTGCCCCAATTTCAGAGGCATCAACCTCCACCTGAAATGGCAGAGAAACATCAGGCTGCCGTAGAACAGGAGCAGAAGTGAATCTCTGCTTAAGTTCCTGAAATGCAGAGACTGCCTCAGGAGGCCAATTCACCACATCAGAACCCTTTCTGGTCAAATCAGTTAATGGTTTAACAATAACCGAGAAATTACCAATAAATTTACGATAAAAATTGGCAAAACCCAAAAATCTCTGAAGAGCCTTTAATGAAGTAGGTTGGACCCAATCACAGATGGCCTGAACCTTGACCGGGTCCATTTCAATAACAGATGGGGACAAAATGAATCCCAGAAATGAGATCTTCTGTACGCCAAAAAGACACTTTGATCCCTTCACATACAGAGCATTCTCTCTCAAAATCTGGAATACAGTTCGAACATGTTTCACATGAGAGTCCCAGTCATTAGAAAAAATCAAGATATCATCCAAATAAACAATCAGATATTTATCCACAAAATCCCTGAAAATGTCATTCATGAAGGACTGGAAGACGGAAGGAGCATTAGTGAGCCCAAAGGGCATCACTAGGTACTCAAAATGCCCTTCAGGGGTATTGAATGCCGTCTTCCATTCATCCCCGTGCTTAATGCAATAAGGTTATACGCCCCCCTGAGGTCAAGCTTGGTAAACCAAGTAGCGTTTTTCACCCTGGAAAACAGGTCAGAAATCAAGGGTAACGGGTATTGATATTTCACAGTAATATTGTTCAAGAGACGATAATCAATACACGGCCTTAATGAACCATCTTTTTTGGCCACAAAGAAAAAACCGGCACCTAAGGGTGAAGAGGATGGTCTGATATGACCCTTCTCCAATGATTCCTTGATATAAGACCGCATAGCGTCATGTTCAGGTACAGATAAGTTAAAAAGGCGACCTTTAGGGAATTTACTACCCGGCACTAATTCAATAGCGCAGTCATAGCTCCTATGGGGAGGCAAGGATGCAGATTTACTTTCGCTAAACACATCAGAAAAATCAAACAAAAAGTCAGGAACATCCTGAGCCTGGGGGGAGGCAGAAAAAACAGGAGTGTTGGTATTAACACATTGGCAGCCCCAACTGGTTACAGACACAGATTTCCAATCCAAAACAGGATTATGAGACTGTAACCAAGGGAAACCCAGCACGATAATTTCATGCAGATTATATAGAACCAAAAATTTGCAGCACTCCTGGTGATCAGGTTCAACCCTCATTATCACCTGAGTAGAAAACTGGGGTTTATTCTCAGCCAAAGGGGTAGAATCGATCCCCAGTAGGGGAATAGACTTCTGTAGGGGTATTGTGTAGCCCTGGTACACAATACCAGGAGGATGAGTGGAGAGGTAACGGTTAAGGGCTCTTCATGATATCACGTACACTTCGGACACACCCAGCAGGGGTGTGGAGGGGAGTGGTGAGCAGTCAGTCTCCTGTCTTCGGACAGAGTAGTCTAGCCTGGACTTGGAGGGAGGAAGTAATCCAGCCTGAGCCTGTCAGCAGTTCAGAAAGTGGAGGCTAGTACAGGTGAGCTAGTTCACCTCAGCCTAGTCAGAGCTGTGCCCCACTAGAAGACGGACTGAGACATCTGTTGAGAGTGTGAGCAAGTCGAAAGGCATAGTGGAAGAGAACAGAAAAGTGCCATAGGTATAGGATACCTGCACATTGTTACCGGTCACTGGGGACCGAAGGATCACTATAGCTTCACGCATAGTGGTAAGAAAACCAGAGGCTTATCGGACCTTAGGTCGCGGAAAGCAGCCCCTGAAGAGTCAGTACGTAACTGGGGTCAGGGAGAGTGAGAACCTTGAGTCAGTGCACGACAGGAATTGGAACTCAGCTCTCTCATAGGAAGGCTCCAACCACAAAACTGACCGGGCAGTACAGCTTTGGAATAGCTGGAGTTTCAGGAGTGAACTACGCTTTACGCTGGTTGGACTCATCATCATTGGAAAGCAGAGGAGGCCCCTAACTTGCTTAACCGTTGCCTCAAAGCTCATCCTCCACCAACCCCATCAGCCTCCCTGGGACCTGCCTTACCATCTTACAAGTAAAAGGTATGGAAAGACGCTGATCGTGTGAGACTGAGTTATTTATTTGCATGCCTGCACAACCCTGCTTTAACTACCGTCCTGAGGGAAGAGTCCCACCTGTAGGGGACCCGACATCTAGCTGCCTCACCATCCCCTCAGAGATCTACAGCAGCGCTGGTACAAATTACCAGAGACTACAGGTGGCGTCACGAACTGTATATAAATCTATCCCCTGTAAATATTCCCCCCAACATACGCCAGACCGCCAGGGCCACAGACCGAGCCACCGCTACCTGTGACAAACCCCATAGACTTCCATGGGCTCGGCTCTGAGTACCCCATTGCCCTGGTAACCCACAATTGTGGTGGCGGGTCGACACAAAACTTTGGCGTCACGAACAGGATACGAAACTTGCAGCATTGCGAGCCCTGTGTGCCTGTGGAGTGTTTTGGTGAAAAAGACTGTTGCTGTTGTTTGGCGCCAAATACCGCCATATTTGCCGCCAGATTCGCGCCCTAAGGCGCTGGAGAAGAAGGTGGGCGTACCTGAAAGAGCGCGCAGAGTCTTGGACACGCCCCCGGCTCTGACTCATCGGCAGGTCCTGCAACAGGAAGTGAACGCTCTGACATCAGAGCGCCTGCGACGAAGGTCCTGTTCCCACTGCGGTGCCTGTGAAATAGCAGCGTCTGAAACCGGTAGGCTCCATTTAACCAAGGGGGCGCTAAGATGTCACAACAACCGGCTGACAGTGCGGCCCCGGCCGGAGGCCCCAATCCCGCACCGCTTGGTATTGTAGCGTCAGATGGGGGCGCAGGCCCTGCACCTAGTCCGGTAGTCCCGATCATGCCACTAACGCTCCCATATATGCCTGGGGCGAAATGGCTTCCCCAGTACAGCGGTGAGCCAGGCACATTAGCAGGCTTCAAGCGGAAGTTATGCAGCATCCTAGAAATGTACTCCATGCCTGAGAGACAAAAAGCTGCTGTGCTGATAGGGCAGCTAACTGGCGCTGCTGAGAGGGAAGTGGAGACTTGGGATACCGTTGATCAGGAGTCGGTACCTGCGATCTTCCTTAAGCTGCATGCCATATTTGAAGACCACACAGAAACGGATCTCCGGATGGCCTTCTACCACTGTTCACAACATACGAGCAAGATCCCATGGTAATTAGAAAATTGTACAAATTTTATTAAGCATAATAAATCACACGCCCCCCGAAGAAGCAGGGCGAAACGTGCGCGTCGGGGCAGAGGGACGGTATCTCCTTTCCATTTTTCATGCTGCTAGGATCCAGGTAAATGACCCGGAGGGTCCCATCAGATATTGTGTTATAATTTCAACAGCGTGTGTGTGTCTATTGAGCGGGGTGCTCCGCATTGCCTTGTGATGGGGGCTATGACTGGAGGTCAGGCTGATATTGTATAGCGGCATTAGTGGTCTACACCGTTCTCCAGCACACATATGCGTCCCTCTTATTAGTTCTAGAAAGGTGGTATTGATTATTTGATTGAGAGCTCCTGGTGGGGATAGTATAATAATCTTTTTGGCTAATTTTAGGCCAGGATTTTTACTTTATTATTGCCCCACAGGAAATGTCATCGGTCGGTTATGAAATTAACCTTTCGCTCATTTAGAAACTATGTTAGAGGTTTTTTGATTATATGAATATCATTACATAGATTGGGATTCTTTGTTCTCATTTGCTCGCAGCTATATCTACTTGTAGGAGAATAATTTTTTCCGTCCCTTTTATCTTGCATTTTTTATAAAAATTGTTGTGATTTATTATGCTTAATAAAATTTGTACAATTTTCTAATTACCATGGGATCTTGCTCGTATGTATTTTGTCTTATCATGGACAATTAATCTGGTAAAAGTTTGTATTATTTAGAGTAGATACTATTTTCCTATAAATTAGGCACCATTGTTTCTTCACTGTTCACAACAGCCAGGTGACAGCATCCGGGACTACGCTTGCCGACTACAAGGAGCCCTGAGAGCTCTTAAGCAGGTTAATAATTTAAATGCAATTGATGAGAATAAAATGCTGAAAGAACAATTTATACAGGGATTGAGATCCCAAGAGGAACGCAGAACTGTAAATTGGTGGTCCTTAGATCATCCGGATGCTACCTTTGATGCCCTAAAGGACATGGCAATAAAAGGGCTGCGGCCCCTGGGCAAACCTGAGGTGGCAACCCAACATCATCAGGCTGAAGTCACTCTGGAACCGGCAGTACCCCTCTTTTCCCCGTTAGTGGCCGAAGCCAAAGCGCAGGTGACCCCTCCTAGTGAATTGGATTGTCTGCGCTCAGAGGTGCGCCAGCTGACTAAAAATCTGGCTGCTGTGATGAGTGCCCTGCAACTGCGGAAAGAGGAAGAAGGGAAGATCTTGTTAGCTGACTGCCCAGAAGACGTCCCGTGGATGCACCGGAGAAGGAAGAAGACGTCGCCCCCCCGGAGGAGGACAACGCCACCCCCAGGAGCAACCCCTGATCAACACCCTCCTCGTCGAGAGATCATCTGTTACCGATGCAACCGGAAAGGTCATCTGTCTCCACAGTGTCCTTTAAACGGGCAGAACCTGGGTCCGAGGGCCAACACCCAGGAGAATACCCGTGAGGCCCCCTAGACTGGAACCGCAGGTATGTGGGTGGGCGACCCTACCTGTCTATCATCTTAGATGGTATTGCGGTTCCGGCATTGTTAGACACTGGGTCCCAAGTGACCCTAATACCTGATGCCCTATATACTAAGTACTGGTCAATGGACAGTCTTAAACCCCCGAGCCCTGACTTTACAGTGTATGCTTCTAATGGTCTTCCTGTAGAAGTACTCGGGACAAAATGTGTAGATGTAAAGGTGGGCAGAGAGGAGTTGAAAGACCAGGGGCTTCTGGTAGTAAAGACTGTAAATGAGGAGAACGGTTTAAATATAATTTTGGGTACTAACATTATCGGTAATTGTTTGGGAGAAGTTGTGTTCTTACTCCAACAGCTCGCTGAGATTGCCCGACCAAGGCAGAGAGGAGTAATCCAAAGAGAGATCCGGGCCCTGGTGTGTCAGCAGCAAGCGAAGCTTACAGACGGCGAAATTGGTAATGTACGGGTCACTGACTCGGATCCTATTGTGATACCCCCAATGAGTGAAATGATCATCTGGTGCAGGGCAGCCATAGGTCTGAGAGGACAGAACTACCAAGCTGTAGTAGAACCCCACCATTCAGAACATAGACCTACACTTATGACTGCTAGAGGAGTAGTAGAAGTGGTGAATGGAAGAGTACCGGTACGGCTTCTCAATTGGGGAGATGATGAGGTAAATTTACCCCGTTATGCAACCATTGCTAAACTTCATGCTGTCGACAATAATTCTATTCTCCTGGCTGAGTCCTTAGACTCCCGCCAAATAGCGGAGGATAATGACCCGGCAACCCAGGTGGCGGAATGGTGTCAGCAACTCCATGTTGGGACGGACACCACTCCCGCTCACCAGAAGCAAGGGGTATTACGGGTGGTGCAAGAGTACGCCCAAGTGTTTAGCAAGAATCCACTTGATTTTGGGATAATTAAGGGAGTACAACATCATATCCCTACAGGCAGTCATCCTCCCATCAAAGAGCGGTATAGGCCCATACCTCCAGCTCATTATCAGAAGGCTAAAGAAATGTTGAATGATATGAAGAAAGCCGGGGTGATAAGGGATAGTTGTAGCCCCTGGGCAGCCCCTCTAGTGCTGGTTAAAAAGAAAGATGGTAGTATGAGAATGTGTGTGGATTACAGGCAGGTGAACCGCATAACACACAAGGATGCATACCCGTTACCACGTATAGAGGAATCATTAGCTGCTCTGAAAACGGCTAACTACTTTTCTACCCTCGATCTGACTAGTGGTTACTGGCAAGTGGCTGTGGCTGAGGAGGATCGTGAGAAAACGGCTTTCACCACCCCAATGGAGCTCTGTGAGTTCGACAGAATGCCGTTTGGGCTCAGTAGTGCCCCAGGAACATTTCAGAGAGTGATGGAAAACTGTCTGGGACATCTCAATTTTGAAACCGTGCTGCTATACCTAGACGACGTTATCGTGTATTCCAAGACATATGAGGACCATCTGAAGCACCTGGCAGAAGTGTTTGAGTCCCTGTCCAGGTACGGGATGAAGTTGAAACCCTCAAAATGCCATCTACTCAAACAGAAGGTACAATACTTGGGGCACATCGTCAGTTCGGAAGGAGTAGCGCCGGACCCAGAGAAAGTCACCGCCATCCAGAAGTGGCCGGAGCCGAAGAACCTTAAGGAAGTGCGACAGTTCCTGGGACTAACGGGTTACTACAGGAGATTCGTGAAAGATTACACGAAGAAGGCAGCTCCTTTACAGGACCTCCTAGTAGGACAATCCCTAAAGAGCAGAAACCCTCCCTTTAATTGGGGTAAGGAACAGGCTGAAGCATTCCAAAAGATGAAAGAGATCCTTACAGGTGATGAGATCTTGGCCTATCCTGATTACAGCCAACCGTTCCTGTTGTACACCGACGCCAGTAATGAAGGTTTGGGAGCAGTTCTCAGTCAGAAGCAGAATGGCCAAGAAAAAGTCATCGCATATGCCAGCAGAAAACTCAGGCCAACTGAGAGGAATCCGGAAAATTATAGCAGCTTCAAGCTGGAGTTTCTGCCGCTGGTCTGGGCCATTACTGAAAGATTTAAGCATTATCTGGCCTCTAATCAGTTCACTGCGTTTACAGATAACAACCCGTTAACGCACCTGGAAACTGCCAAGCTGGGTGCCATGGAGCAGCGATGGATGGCTCGGTTGTCCAATTACCAGTTTACTATCAAGTACCGGGCAGGTCGAAAGAATGCTAATGCTGACGCGTTGTCCCGAAGGCCGCATGACTCTGACACGGAAGAAGAATCGGACGACCTGGAAGAAATTGAGCTACCTGCGTTCCATCGAAATGGGGTAGTCCACGAGCATCGAGTCCACAGAAAGCAGTATGGTGCAACATTAAATCCTTTACCCCATCACAGTTGGAAAGAGACTCAGCACAGTGATCCAGTGGTCAGCCGCATCAAGGAGTTGTTAAGACAGGAAGGCTCCTCTTTGGAAAAGGATGCACCTATGTCAGCAAAGCTCCTGTGGAACGAGAAAAGCAGGTTGTTCCTATACCGTGAGAAGTTGTGCAGGAGATACGTCAACCCCAGAACCCATGAAATGGTCTGGCAAATAGTGGTCCCCAAGGCAGACGTCCCAATGGTGTTGGAAGCGTACCACGATCAAGCAGGACACTTTGGCTGGAGAAAGCTGGAGACCCTGTTGAGATGCCGGTTCTACTGGGTAGGGATGCGCAGCTCCATCGAGAGGTGGTGTCGGAACTGTGGACCCTGTGGTCTCAGAAGAAAGGACTACGGTAGTCAGAAGGCACCCCTGCAACCTATCCGGACGACTCGTCCCCTGGAGATTGTGGCCCTGGACCACGTCAAATTGTCGCCAAGTAGATTTGGATACTCATACGCCTTGACCATGGTGGACCATTACTCCAGATTTCTGGTGGTTGTTCCAGTTAAGGACCAGACCGCAGTGACGGCAGCGAAGACCTTTCAAGCAAGCTTCTGCAGACCGCATGGGTATCCGGAGCAAGTATTAACCGATCAGGGACCTGCTTTCGAAGCTGATTTATTCAAGGAATTCTGTCACATGTACGGGTGCAAGAAAATTAGAACAACACCATATCACCCTCAAACCAACGGTCTTTGCGAAAAAATGAACCATATTGTCCTTGACTTGTTGAGATCCATACCGTTGGAAGACAGGAATCGATGGCCGGATTTACTACCTGATTTGGTTGATTTGTATAACCATATACCTGTAAGTTCAACTAACTGCACTCCAGCTTATCTTATGCGAGCAAGGCCCGGAAGACTACCAATGGATCTAGAACTTGGAGTGGTAGAACCGGAGGCAGACGACGCCGTTGAAAACTGGGACATCAATCGGCAAGAGCAATACAGAAGAGTACAAATCTGTGTAGAGGAAAGTCTCAACAAGGCACGGGAGAAACAGGAAGATATTTACAACAGAAATGCTCCTGCCAAGCCTTTGATGCCTGGAGAGGTAGTATTAAAAAGAAAAAGGAAGATGCACAAATTGGATAACCAGTGGGAGCAAGAACCCTACGTCGTACAAGATTCTAAATATGACAACAGAAAAGTTTGTATCATCAGTAAGGACGGAGGAAGAACAATAACCACTGTGTCCAGAGACCATTTGAAATTGTGTCCAGAACCCTTAAAGCGTTGTGAAAAGAACCCTGTCATCAATCAAGAAGAAAGGAAAGAAGAGGTCATACACACGGATCTGGGAGATTTTCCTGCGGATTGGCCTAGACTGGGAGATGCTGTAATAGTTCCGGTGTTGCAGTTTTATCAGCCACAAGAGGAAGTTCTACCTCCAGTTGTGCCCGTGGTGCCAGTTGAGTCCGTTCAGGAGTTACCCATTCCAGCAACACCTCAACCTACGGAATCTCAAGAAGGATCATCAGAAGCAGCGCCCCATACTATGGGATCCCCTGGTGAAGCTGACTCACACCGCCCAGCCATCAGTACGCTTGCCAGATCCATAGAAAGATTGAGGCAGTTCTATAGTTTGCCGTTACGCAGTGCAGACAGATCACAACTTAATGTACCTGAAGCTACCCCACGTAGATCAGAGCGAATCACAAAAGGGAAGATACCCATTCAATACCAGCAGTAATTATAACAAATTAATGTGAATATTGTAAAAAGTATATATATAAATGTGTCTTTTCTTTATGGTGTCTTATAATGGACTCAGAGGCTGAGGACTGAGCCAGCCCAAAAACTGTATCTTGTAAATAGTTGCACTAAGGTGCCTTTTAATGGTTTCACACGAAGCCTTGACTTACCTCTGAACATAAAACCCGTGTGGTGAGGCACTGAGTGAGGTCTGCATTCGGATGTCCTGCAGCCCACCCAGGACCCACGTTGAAGGTTTGGTGCGGGTCCTTCACAAGAATATTGTCGTTTATTTATGAACATGTTTATTTAATATTTCGTATTTTTCTATATTCAATGTGTTGTTTGCAACGTTCAAGAAATTCTTACCTCCCGGATGGGAAGAGTTAATGTTTAATGTTGATGTTTAATGCATAAACAAAAATGTCTCTTGTATTTCACAGCCCGGGAGTGCTGTCGTTTACCATGGGGGAATGTGTAGCCCTGGTACACAATACCAGGAGGATGAGTGGAGAGGTAACGGTTAAGGGTCTTCATGATATCACGTACACTTCGGACACACCCAGCAGGGGTGTGGAGGGGAGTGGTGAGCAGTCAGTCTCCTGTCTTCGGACAGAGTAGTCTAGCCTGGACTTGGAGGGAGGAAGTAATCCAGCCTGAGCCTGTCAGCAGTTCAGAAAGTGGAGGCTAGTACAGGTGAGCTAGTTCACCTCAGCCTAGTCAGAGCTGTGCCCCACTAGAAGACGGACTGAGACATCTGTTGAGAGTGTGAGCAAGTCGAAAGGCATAGTGGAAGAGAACAGAAAAGTGCCATAGGTATAGGATACCTGCACATTGTTACCGGTCACTGGGGACCGAAGGATCACTATAGCTTCACGCATAGTGGTAAGAAAACCAGAGGCTTATCGGACCTTAGGTCGCGGAAAGCAGCCCCTGAAGAGTCAGTACGTAATTGGGGTCAGGGAGAGTGAGAACCTTGAGTCAGTGCACGACAGGAATTGGAACTCAGCTCTCTCATAGGAAGGCTCCAACCACAAAACTGACCGGGCAGTACAGCTTTGGAATAGCTGGAGTTTCAGGAGTGAACTACGCTTTACGCTGGTTGGACTCATCATCATTGGAAAGCAGAGGAGGCCCCTAACTTGCTTAACCGTTGCCTCAAAGCTCATCCTCCATCAACCCCATCAGCCTCCCTGGGACCTGCCTTACCATCTTACAAGTAAAAGGTATGGAAAGACGCTGATCGTGTGAGACTGAGTTATTTATTTGCATGCCTGCACAACCCTGCTTTAACTACCGTCCTGAGGGAAGAGTCCCACCTGTAGGGGACCCGACATCTAGCTGCCTCACCATCCCCTCAGAGATCTACAGCAGCGCTGGTACAAATTACCAGAGACTACAGGTGGCGTCACGAACTGTATATAAATCTATCCCCTGTAAATATTCCCCCCAACATACGCCAGACCGCCAGGGCCACAGACCGAGCCACCGCTACCTGTGACAAACCCCATAGACTTCCATGGGCTCGGCTCTGAGTACCCCATTGCCCTGGTAACCCACAATTGTGGTGGCGGGTCGACACAGTATCAAGGGAAACCCACAACGTTTAGCAAAATCATAATCCATCAGGTTAATAGCTGCTCCAGAATCAACAAAAGCCTGAGCAGAAAATGAGGACAGAGAGCATATCAGAGTGACAGTTAATAAAAACTTAGTCTGAACACTACCCAAGACAACTGAGCGTGCAAAACGTCTTCCCCGCTTAGGGCAGACTGAAATAGCATGAGAGGCATCACCACAGTAGAAACATAACCCATTGCGCTTTCGAAACTCATGACGCTGTGCCCCAGACACCACTCCATCACACTGCATGGGCTCAGAAGCTGGCTCACAAGGCAACACCACTCCACGCATACTTCTCCGCTCACGCAAACGTCTGTCAATTTGAATCGCTAATGACATAGAATCATTGAGACCAGAGGGGACAGGGAATCCCACCATAACATCCTTTACATTATCCGACAGACCCTTCCGGAAAAGGGCCGCCAAAGCGTCGTCATTCCATTTGGTCAGGACTGCCCACCTACGGAATCTCTGACAGTATAACTCAGCGTCATCAAGCCCCTGATTTAATGCCAACAAGGCTTTTTCAGCTTGATCAGTGACATTAGGCTCATCGTACAATAACCCAAAGCCTGAAAAAATGCATCAACATCACTCAAAACAGGATCCCCAGGTATCAGGGAAAAAGCCCAATCCTGAGGATCGCCGCGCAGGAGAGAGATGATAATTTGAACCTGCTGCGCTGCGTTTCCTGAGGACTTAGATTTTAAGGCAAAAAACAATTTACAATTATTTTTGAAATTCTGAAACTTAGCTCGATCCCCTAAAAACAAATCTGGCATGGGGATCCTAGGTTCCACAACAGGCAACCTAGCAAGATATGCAGCAATACTCTGAACCTCAGTGGCAAGCTGATCCACACGGCCAGACAACTGTGCAAACTCCATTGGGAGAAAAGATCCTCCCCAGCACCCAGAGATACAGAGGGGAAAAAAAAAATGCAACAAACAGAAAAATATCTCTGACAACTCTGACAACCTTTCTTCTGTCACAATATTTTTTCCCTTCTGTGAGTACCATTCAATTTTTTGGGCCGGTGATACTGTTATGTTACGGTAGCTGAGGAGTGCAGGTAAAAAAAGCAATACACCAGAGCAGTTGGAATCTATGAGATTGCAGTACCCTGACTAACACCGCAACTAGAGGCAGCCGTGGAGCGCTCCCACGTTGGTCCTAGATGCCTCGTCACAGCCCGAGAAACTAACTACACCAAAGATAGAAATAGGAAAGCTATCTGCCCCGGAGCAGACCCCAAAGATAATAGAAAGCCCCCAAACATGTAATGGCGGTTAGACAAGAGGAAATACTGACACAGAAAGAAAATAGTATGAGCAAACGCTGGGGCCAAAACTATCTAAATAGAAAAGGACAGGAAGGGTACCCACTGCAATCCCAGAAAACCCCGAAAAACACCAACTCCACCAATTTCAAAATCACCCGAGATCACACGACCTCTACCACCTAAATTAGTTCTCTGGTGCAACAAAATCAAGACAGCAGCCACTGAAAAAACTGGAAAAGCAAAAGCACAAAACTCAGTGGCTGAACAAACTGAGAGGGCAAAAGCCCCCGGAGGGGACCCAGAAGGCCCCCACAGAAGTGCAGGACAAAATGCAAAAATATAGCACAAACACAAAAGAAGAAATTGTCCTATCTGTTAGCAGGAGATGCAGACACGAAACAGCAGGCTACAAGGGAAACTGGAAAGAAGGATTCAGACCAGAACAATTGATCACCGGCAACCCTGATGGGAAAATGACTCCCTTATATAAGACCAGTCAGTAACACCTGATTCCCAGTCCTCACAATCTTCACTAGTACCGCTTGTAACCACCAGAGGGAGCCTCTGCTCAGAACTCATCTCAAGCCCATTCACAACAGGATCCCTTGGCAACTTAGTCTTTGCTGGAAGAGAACGTGAGGCAGCTACCCAGCTGTTATAGTTGTCTTCGGTGGGTTTGACGCTCATGACCCTGATGATCACTTTGTCTCCCTCTGTAGGTAGTGAGTTGTTGTCCTTGGTTGAAGGATCGAATGTTGTTATCTCGAGGTTGTAGTCTCGAGGATAAAGCGGACTTGAAATATCGGATGGTTGCCGTTGACACGTAGTGTCGTTTGACTTCTCCTTCATCCATTGGTGACGTGAGTATGACAGGGAGGACAAGTCGTTGTCATCCGACGTGATAACGGTTTTGTAAGAGGAGATGTCGTTCTGATTCTTTGTCTGGTCACTACAGACGTTGCCAATGATGACCCAGCCCAGCTCGAGGCGCTGGGCATATGGTTCATTGAGTAGTCCGTGGATTTGTTGACGCATCTTGTGCAGTCGTATAATGTCTCTGCCGAGGAGAATTAGGATGTCTGCCTTATCACCAGGGGTGGCATCTCTTTGGCTATCATTCTGAGATGAGGATGCTGAAAAGCGACTTCTGGTGTTGGGATTTCTTCCCTATTGAATGGTATTTGGTTACACTCTACAAGCGTGGGTAGTGGTATCTCCGTGGCGCCTTTCTCAAGAGAAGTTATTATGAGGCCACTGGCCCTTCTTCCAGAGGTTTGTAAAACGCCGCTGCAGGTGCCCAAGGTGTAGGGATAGACGTCTCCTTTTAAATCAAACAAGTCAAAGAGTTCTGACCTGGCTAATGATTTGTTGCTCTGGTCATCCAGGCTAACGTACACCTTGACTGCCTTCTCTGGATGGCCCTTGGGATACACCCATGACAGGCATATCTTCGCACAGGACTTGTCTCGAAGACCTTCTCCACAGACATCGGTGCATGAGGAAGATACTGCAACATGGCTTGTCACTTGGTCTGTACTCTCCCCGCCATGGCTTGTGGTGGGAGAAGGTGAAGACGCAGAGTCAGGCTGTGATGGATGGAGCGCCTGTACGTGGTCTTCGCTGTCGCACTCTAGACACTTGATGGGGATGACACAGTCCTTAGCAAGATGTTCGGTAGAGGCGCAGCACCTGAAGCATACTCCAAACTTCTTCAAGAGCTCCTTTCGTTCTTGAAGGGGCTTCTTCCTGAAACCGATGCACTTCTTCAGGGGATGTGGCAGTTGGTGAATTGGACACTGGCGATTAGGATTCTCAACCTTCTCACCTTTGTCGCTCTTATCTTGTGATACTGAAGGTGCCGGAAGAACATCAGTCTTCTTGATGGACATTGGAGCTTGGTGGCTCCTGTAGTTAAGACGTGGACTGTCGTGTTTAGTAGATGAAACAGGGTCGCTGTGTTCTCCATAGGAAAAACTTGGATCATTCTTACAGTCTGCAATATTTTCGATGAACTCGCAGAAGTAGGAAAATGGAGGGAAGGAGACTTGGTTTTCCCTTTTGTATTTTGATCCAAGCATAGCCCACTTATTTTGGATATTGGGTGGCAGCTTGGAAACTATTGGGGTTACCCCATGAGCAGTGTCCAGGTAGCTGAGGCCAGGAAGGTACGGGTCTGCTTTGGCCAGCTGAAGCTCTAACAGGAGGTCGCTGAGCTCTTGGAACCTTGTACTGTCCTTATTAGATACCTTTGGAAAATCCTCTAGTCGTTTGAACAGGGCCCTTTCTATGACCTCAGGACTGCCATAGCTTCTTTCTAGCCTCTTCCATGCAGCAGTGAGACCAGCAATGGGATTACTGATGTGGACAGATTTAAGTCTCTTGACCTGATCCGTGGATTGTGGCCCAAGCCACCTGATTAGCAGGTCTAGCTCTTCAGCAGCGGTGATGCCGAGATCACTGATCGTGGTTTCAAAGGTACACTTCCAACCCCTGTAGTTCTCAGGTTTATCGTCAAACTCTGTAAGACCGGTCTTAGTTAGATCGCGCCGAATCATGTACCTTGCGAGGCCAGTCATATCAGCATTCTCTGATTTTGGAAGGACCGATGCTGGCTGGATAGCTTTGTTCATCACAGTCTGTGATTTGACCTGGGAATGCAGGTAATATGGGGCAGCGTAGGCGTTCAGTCCATTAACTGGCTTAATGAGCTTAGTTTCTGCTACACATGGGACTGGAATTGTGTGATTGACCGGAGTGTGGTGACTGGCCTGCATATTGGCCTGTACGTAGGATTCTGAGTATAAGAGTTTGTGATTTGCAGGTTTCTGGTACATTTCGGTGCACAGAGGTGGATCAGGATACAAGATTGGCAGCGTATTGTAATTGTACTGACCTTGGGTGCAGGATGGGAATAAACGCTCTGTGTCCTGTTGTCTCAGGGGAGCATCAGTGTGGTCAGGAAGGATTGCAGGAGAAGGGATAGCGCTGTGTTGGCTTTGTACATAGTCTCTAGTATGCTTAAGAGGGTCTTCAGTATCAAAACCCTGTTGTTTCAGGGGAGCATCTGTGTGGTCAGGAAGGATTGCAGGAGCAGGGATAGCACTGTGTTGGCTTTGTACATAGTCTCTAGTACGCTTAAGAGGGTCTTCAGTATCAAAAACACTTAAACTGATGCTGTCTCTTTGGCTCCCACTGATGGCTTGTTCCAGGACCTTTAACTTTGCCATGGTTATGGCATGTTGGCGTTCCTTCTCTAGGGCCTCTAGGGCAGCTTGTATTTTAGTGGCCTCAGTTTTCATCTCAGTTTCCTTCTCTAGGGCCTCTAGGGCAGCTTGTATTTTAGTGGCCTCTAGGGCAGCTTGTATTTTAGTGGCCTCAGTTTTCATCTCAGTTTCCTTCTCTAGGGCCTCTAGGGCAGCTTGTATTTTAGTGGCCTCTAGGGCAGCTTGTATTTTAGTGGCCTCTAGGGCAGCTTGTATTTTAGTGGCCTCAGTTTTCATTTCAGTTTCCTTTTGAGCAAAGGCAGCTTGTATTTTAGTGGCCTCAGCTTCCGCACGTGCTTTTACGAGCTGTTCGCTGAGGGTTGAGGATTTTGAAGAGCGTGACTTAGATGGTCGCTTTGACTGTCTGGCAGAGCCAGAAATGCAAGATGACATCTCGGCTATTAGTGCGATTCTTGCCTCTGTTTTGGCTTTTATATCGCGCACCATGCTTTCTCTCTCAGAGTTAAGTTTTTGGAAAGCTTGCAGCTCTTTGCAGGTAACTGATGGGTTAAGTCTTTTTAACACTGCAATATATTGGTCTGTTATTTCTGCATAACATTGATAATCTGAACACAGTTGTGCGAGAGCTCCCTCCAGTGGTCGTTGGAGAGAAGCAGGCTGAGATAGGCTATTTATGTGGCATAAGAGTTTTTGCCATAGCTCTGCTGTTGCATGGAGAAGATCATGTTTACTGGATTCTAGATTCTCCCTTATTTTCCATGTCGGCTTTGTGACACGTCTAGCCTTCTCACTAAATGGTGGATCAGGGTCTATGCACTCTTCCTCTGACAATGGGTCTGGCAGAGACCGTGTAGTCATTCCTTCAGCCATCCTGATTCACAGGGAGAAGGGGAGCTGTATAGACTCTTATATGTTGAGAGCGGATGCTCTGCAGGAAGTTCTGTAGCTTTATAGAAGCTGTGGGTTTTACAGATGAATCTGAAAAGTCTTTTTTACTATTCTGTCCCCGGGGCCTGTGGCTGTAAATATGGCTCTGTGAGATGCCGGATCTCTTTCACCCTACTTACAATTGGCGACGATCGCAGATAGCTTAACTCAGCTGCCGGCACACATGTTATGAAGAATCCAGAAGAGACTTTGATTTCTTTAAGAATTCTTGTTGAATGCATACAAACAGCAGCAGGTAAAAAAGACTTTCTTCAGACAGACTGAAAACACATGTGAATCTGATAAAATCAAGATGGAGAATGAAACACAGGAGAAAGAAGAAGGAAATGACATCACACCAGAAGAGGGAGACAGAGAGACAGAAGGGACAAACTTGATGTAAAGGGAGGATTTCAGCTATGCAAACACAGGGACACATAGCAACAGTAAACAATATGAGAGACTGCAATACAGCATGTAAAATACACAGGACAGCCTGTAAAATGTCTCAGTCATGGGACATAACAGAGCCGCTGCTGCCGTATGTGTCCCTATTACTACACCTGATACCCCAATACTGAGCCGCTGCTGCCGTATGTGCCCTATTACTGCACCTGATACCCCAATACTGAGCCACTGCTGTCATATGTGTCCCTATTACTGCACCTGATACCCCAATACTGAGCCGCTGCTGCCATATGTGTCCCTATTACTGCACCTGATACCCCAATACTGAGCCGCTGCTGCCATATGTGTCCCTATTACTGCACCTGATACCCCAATACTGAGCCGCTGCTGCCATATGTGTCCCTATTACTGCACCTGATACCTCAATACTGAGCCGCTGCTGCCGTATGTGTCCCTATTACTGCACCTGATACCCCAATACTGAGCCGCTGCTGCCGTATGTGTCCCTATTACTGCACCTGATACCTCAATACTGAGCCGCTGCTGTCATGTGTCCCTATTACTGCACCTGATACTCCAATACTGAGCCGCTGCTGCCATATGTGTCCCTATTACTACACCTGATACCCCAATACTGAGCCGCTGCTGCCGTATGTGTCCCTATTACTGCTCCTGATACCCCAATACTGAGCCGCTGCTACTGTATGTGTCCATATTACTGTGACATGGAAATTTAATTAGGATAAAAATATCCTTCCGTGTTTGCTGCTTGCTTTTCCAAATCTCTATATAATGTCTTCTTTGAGCGCTCAGAACGAAATGAAAACTGTCCACAAAGCAAGTGTCAGTATAACAGTTCGTCAAAGACATACATTTATTATTCATTCAAGGTTTTATACGTTTACAAAAAGGGGCTGGTTAGTCAATTAACATACAATTAAAAGCTGCTTGATTATTGGCTGTTCTAGTGTAAATATGATAATTATGATAATCATGGCAAAAGAGCTGAAGTTGCAGAATTATTGTTTTATATTCTTGTGACCTAGTTGTCTTGCATAACTATAATGTAAACAACAGATATCTAATAAGACTTTTTGTACGTTCCTTATAAAGGCCTTTATGAAGGCCAGATTTCTTTAAAATGACTGATTATAGCTGGCATGAGCACAGGATTTTTAGCAAGTGAGATCTATCTAACTGTGAACTGTGAATACATATATGTGAATATACTTTGAATATATGGAATACATATATATTTCCATGACAGTCCCCCCTTAGATACCACTTGCCCTAAAAACCTGCTCCTGGCCCAAAGCGCTGCAACTCTTTTGTGCTGCCGGCGGGTTGAGAATATCCCTAGCGCATGTCTCCCCCACCGAATACAGACTTTTCGCAAATGGGCGGTCAGGAGGACTGTCCCTGTCGGGGGTTTATGTGTTTGCAATCATAATCTCATAGTTGATATGATGTTTCATCAAGGATGTGTATTCTCAGTCTGTAGGTAGTTCGGAGATCTGGTCAAGCCAGGCAGTTCCATCCGGACTGGTGCGAGGTCCAAGATGGTGAGTGGCATCAAATTGGTTGTCTCCTGAACAGTTTTTTCCATTATCCTGCAGATACAAGGAATAACACAGCAACCAGTAATTAATGCAAAAATGAGAACCCCCATAATGGCTGTCTCAACCTGTGCCAACATTTTCTGCCACCCACTCATCCACCCAAAGTATCGATCCCATGGGTCAGTGACACCTGAGTTCTGTTTCAGTTCCTCTGATAACTCAGTAAGTTTCTGTATTGCCTTTGTGACTTTACCATTTGGGCCAGTGTTGTCTGGGATGTAGGTGCAACAGGTGTCTTTGATCATTTTGCAAACACCTCCTTTCTCAGCTAGAATCATATCCAAAGCCATTCTATTCTGGAATGCCATAATGGAAGTGGGGCCTAACTGTGCTGCCAAACCTTTTACAGCATCTATGGTGAAGTTAACAAATCTCTGCTGGTTATAATAGATGTAATTTATCCAATCAACATTTTTTTTGTTTATAGTTACTAGTGGCAATAGTGACTCAAATCCTGCTTTAACTTGGTCTCTGGCCTTGAACTCATCAAGTAGGTCATCTGTCTGGTCAGTCAGAGCATCCACGACATCCTTCATGGCTTAGGTGTCTCTCCTGGTACGGGAGCTTCCTTGCAATGCGATACGTGGATCCAAACAGGTTTTCCTTCTAGTTACACAGAGGTTGATGTCATCTGGGGCTCTTGGACAGGATCATCAAATCTGGCAGTGAAGAGAAAAACTCGAGAATGGACATTCGTTTTTTGACCAATTCAATTACATAAGTGTTATGATTTGGTAGCTGAGGAGAGCAGGCAAAAAAGGCAATACACCAGAGAGGTTGGAATCTATGGGATTGCAGTACCCTGACTAACCACCACAACTAAAGGCAGCCGTGGAGCGTTCCTACGTTGGTCCTAGACGCCTCGTCACAGCCTGAGAAGCTAACTACACCTAAAGATAGAAAAAGGAAAGCTATCTGCCCCGGAGCAGATCCCCAAAGAACATAGGAAGCCCCCAAACATGTAATGGCGGTTAGACAAGAGGAAATACAGACACAGACAGAAAATAGAATGAGCAAACTCTGGGGCCCAATCTGTCTAGATAGAAAAGGATAGGAAAGGCACTTACTACAATCCCAAAAAACCCTGAAAAGTACCAACTCTACTAATTACAAAAACACCTGAGATCACACGACCTCTACCACCTAAATTAGTTCTCTGGTGTAACAAAAACTAAACAGCAACCACTGAAAAAACTGGAAAAGGCAAATGAACAAACAACAGTGGCTGAACTAAACTGCAAGCACCAAAAAACTAAAAGAAGAAAATGTCTTATCTGTTAGCAGAAGATGCAGGCACGAAACAGCTTTTCTGGGTCTCTGGGAGTGTGCCTTATGCTAAACAGTGCAATTAGGAGTGTGTCATGCCATGGTTTGCGTGTCTCTTGGGCAATTTTTCAGCATTCTATTCTTAAGTGTTTCGTTCAGTTTTTTCTACCTTCTTGCTGCTCTGGGGGTGGTAAAGAGTGTGTAGGCCTAGGTCTGACCCTACTGCTAATCGGGTCTCGTGTGTCAGATTTGCTGTGAATGCGGGTCCCTGATCACTTTCTATCATTTCTGGAACCCGTATCTGCACACTATTTTCCGAAAGTAGCTTCGTTGCAGTAGTCTTTGCTGACTTTGAAGGCGTCTGTTCATCTTGAAAATACTTCTTTTGACCACAATGGCGTATTTGAATCCTTCACTTGGCGATATCTGGATGTGGTCTATCTGGATCCTTTGAAGCTGGTAGAGTGGTCTTTCCAGATAAGGTGAGGGGGACTTTCTTCCATACGTCCAGGCTTGCATTTGCCGCAGGTCAGACAGCTGCTGGTGAATTTGGCTGTTAGGGTGGAAATCCCTGAAGCGAAACAGTAAGCACCAATCAGATCATTCATTTGTGTCTTTGATATGTGGATGTGGGTCCATCTACCCATTGGACCACCATAGGGTGCATACTTTGTGGTAGGCAGAGTTTGAAGTCTATTATTGATAGCCTTCTTTCTTCACGTGTTGCTTTTTTCGCATTCAGCTCTTCTTCTCCTTTTGGAGCTTGGTCTTGTAACTTCTTGAGCAGATTCCAGGACGTCTCTTTGTCAGGTTTCTTGTCTTCAGTCGTCATGTAGTAGCCGTCCGGCTCTACGACCTCTCCCACTTCTCCATGTTGTCTTCCTTTGGCTGCTTCTTTGGCTGCCATGTCCACCATGTTATTGCCTCACGCCTCTTCTGTTCTCAGTTTTCCATGCACTTTGATTTTTCAAATTGCCACCATTTTGGAAGTTGGAGTATACCCAGTAGGTCCCTGAAGGCTCCATGATGCTTCACGGTTGTCCCGTTTGCTGTGATGAAGTCCCTTGTAGCCCAGATGGGTCTAAAGTCGTGTGCTATGCCATGCGAGTACCTGTAGTCCGTGTAGATGTTTGCAGTCTTGCCTTCTGCCATCTGGCAGGCCTTCGTCAGCGCTATCAATTCTGCTTCCTGGGCTGACAGGCTAGGTGACAGACTTCTGGACCACAGGATTTCTTGATTGCTGGTCACTGCACTTCCTGTGTTGAAACTTCTTCATCATCTGCAAATCTGGAGCCATCCAAGTATCCCCCCTTGGGAGTGGGAGTAGAGTGGCCGGGCTGAGGACTGTAGGTCTGGAGACGGTGACATTATGAGACAAAGGCAATAGAGGCGCCACAAAGATGCCTGGCAGTGGGGAGATTACTGTTGGTTGAGCTTGATTGAAGATTGCCAAGATGTCATGCAGAGTGAGAGTTTCCAGTGGCTGTCCAAGAGTGATGTCAGCAACCTTGTCCAGGAGGGTGTGTGCTGCGGATACTGCCATCAGGCAGGAGGGTGCTCTTCTTGCAACTGGATCCAAGCGGGCTGAGAGGCAGCCTAAAAGTCTCTGTTTTCCCCCGTGAATCCGTGCCAGGACTCCAGTAGCATGACCTTCTTTCTTCCATCAGGTAGACGGAAAGACTTTTCATAGTCAGGTAGGCCTGGTATTGGCGCTGAGACTGTGGAGTTCTTCCAAACTCCTGAATGGGTTGAAGGCTGCGTCTGATAGAAGGAGCGGGGTTGCGTTGATGCAAGCGCACAGAGGCTGCATTAGGACTGAGGCATCAGGGATCCAGGTTCTGCAATATGACACTAGACCAGGGAAGGCCTGCAGCATTCTTGGAGTTGTTGGGGGAGCCATCTTCTCCACAGTGGTCTTCCAGTCTTTTGACATGTGTTTCGTCTTGTGGGCAATACAGTGTCCCAGGGATGTAACTTGCTTCTGGCATCACTGGACTTTGTTCTTCCAGACCTTGCGTTGCTGTTCTTCCAGGTAGAGTAGGAGAGATAAGGAATAGACTGTGCAGGTGTCAATGTCAACCACACAAAAGAGAAAGTCATCCACGTGTTGTAGAAGAGTGACTCTTGCATATTCTGCAATCCAGTTGACGAGGATGGAGGACATTGTCTTGGTGAAACTTAAAGGGCTTGTTTTGAGCACCTTGAGGCAACATTGTCCATATGCACTGCACTGGTGCGTGAAAGCAGGCCTCCAGGTGGAGGGGAAACACTGAAGAAGGTACTGGCCAGGTTGATCACCGTGAATACCGTTGCGGTGACTGGGACTCTTGAGAGCAGAGTGTGATGGTTCAGCACTGTTGGGGTTTCAAATACCGTAGCCTCTTTCGCGGCCTCCAGGCCTTGCACCATTCTGAACTCAGTGGGGTTTACAGTCTTTTTCTTCACTGTGGAAAGCTGGGATTGATTCCTGAGGCAGCCCAGTTTGGCCTTGTCCTTCAGTATGCGGCAGGGGACTCCCATCTGCTGGTGCAGAGCTGGCGGGAAAACAAGCCGTCTACTAGGATCCACATCATGAGAGATGACGACCAGCTGGCTTTCTTGTTCTCCACCAAGACAGTTACTGTGTTAGCACCTGTTCTGGTCACAGGGGGTCTTCTTGTTGGGACGTTTCCTTAACCGGCTGCTTTTTTCTCAGCACGGGCCATCAGTGGTTTCTTTTTCTCCAGCTCGGTCTCAGGTCAGTATTTGTGCACAAGTTTGAAGAGCTGAGTGGCCTTTTGCCGGTCTAGGGCCTGGGTGAACTGGTTGATTGCAGGGGGCACCTCCTGGTGCCTGCAAAAGATGAACCTCTGGCGTTGGAGCTGGATGAGGTGTTGCCATTCCATGAAGCGAGTAGGGTCCTTCTTGAGTTGAATATCCTGGCCAATGTCAAAGTTCTCAGGCCATCTTCTTAGGCGAGCTCACTTAGACCTTCAGTTAGTCAGAGACATCTTGACTCTGGGTGATGGAGTGGCTTTTCTGGTACTATGTCCAGCACCTCCTGTGATAGGTCTGCAGTGTGGTTGTTTGAGGTTCCTGTTTCTTCTTGGGTCAGGGGTGAAGAAAGTGTCATGGTCCCATCTTCCTGGAACACTCTGGTCGCTTTCAGCTTCTGCAGTAGGTCCACTCCCAATAGGTTGAGGGTGCAGGTTTTTTGACACAACAAACTGGGACATGATGGAGTGTTCTGGCTGAGTCCACACGCTCAGGGGCTTCTTAATCTGGAAATATCTGACTTGACCATCAATTCCCATGCAGGAAGCAGAAAATTCTGATAGATAGGTGAGGTTGCGGAGTTCCACAAGAAAAGAACTGACTAAGCCATCCACTCTCAGGATATTGGTCCCACTGGTGGGGTTCCCTGTGGACCTGGTGTGCTCTTGTCCTATGGACGGGGTTCTTCACTGCTTTCTGTGTTTCTTCTTTTTCTGGGTGAAGTCAGTGTTCTGCACTGGTTCTGGAAATGACCAAACTCGCCACAGTTGTAACACTTGACATTCCTTCTGTCCCGGCGGGACTCAATCCTTTTTGCTACTGTGAGCAGGGTATCCATTGCTATTGACGTGTACTCAGGCCTGGCTGCTACCAGTGGGTTCCTGATTGGTTCTCTCAGTCCATGCACAAAAGCCTGTGCCAACATCCGTCTGTGTGTCAGATCATGGGTAATGAGGCCCAAATCTTGAAACACTTGCATTACTCTGTCATGGAACTTCTCCACAGACTCTGTCTTGTCTTGACTCGTGACATGTAGGCTGAGAGCTTGTCCTGTCAGTCTGCTTTTGGCCCATTCTCTGAGTTGCTCAATTAGCTTTGGTCCTGTCTCCCAGGCATACGCATCTAACTCTGCTGGAAGCTTGAAGTGTTCTCTCATAATTGGCCAGAATGCATCACCTGCTTTTATTTCCATTACGGTCCAGAGATCAGTCCAGGCTGCTGCATACTTTCGCTGGATCTGCTGCATCTTTTGGCAAAATGGCATGGGGTGTATCCCTGGGTCTGGCAGCATACTGATCACCTGGCTTGGGATGAAGGGCTCATAGGATGGTGCCTCTACCTGTCCCTGCTCTATTGGTGCTTGTGTGTTTTCTTCCCTAGTATTGGGCAGCATGTGTGACGTTGCATCTTCATCTTCATCAGATAAGAAGTGACATGGTGTACTTGGTGCATACACTGGGTGAGATTTGGGCTTTAAAGTTGTCTTGCTGCATGGGGATTTCCCACTTCCTTGCTGAGGCTGCGGTGGATCAGTGTCATGGTTCCATGCTAGCAGCCCTGTAGCTATACCACCCCCCTGTGAAGCCCTAGCTGTGGGCTGTTGTGTCTGGGGGCTACATGTAGCATTTTGTGTAGGGAGATTTGCACTTTCTTCTCCTGATATAATGACTGGGAATGTTTGTACTGTGCTTGGGATAGACAGGGGGCCCTGTGCTGGAGACACTGAATACAGGGACACCACATTGCTTGGATTGGGCATTGACCCAGTTGATGACGAAGTAGAAAAAAGAGGAAGAGAAGGGAGGTGTGAGGGAGGAGCGAGAGAAAGAGGAGGGGAGGGAGAGAAGAGTGAAAGGGGGAAAAGAGAGAAAGATGGAGGAGAGAGAGAGAAGAAAGATGGAGGGGGAGAAGTAGAAGAAGATGAAGAAGAAGATTTGAGAGTTGGAGAGGAAGAGATAGAAGAAGAGGAAGATGAAGAAAATGGATGTGTCAGAGATGTGATGGAGGGAAAAGAAGGAATGAGAGGGATGGCAGCGAGGAAAGAGGAGAAAAGTCTGAAGAAGAAAGAGAAAGGGACTGAGAGAAGAAAAAGGAGAGGGTGTCCCCCCTGTGACTCTTGAGAGGGGATGGTTGAAACAAAAATGCCTTCTCCCTGTGGAGAGAGGCGGGGAGCGTTTTTCCCTGTACAAGGCTCCTTACTCAATGAGAGCAGCCTACACCTGTCCCGTGTCTCCACATGATGGACATGTGATGTGTGTGACTCTGAATTCTGCTCTTGTGACATGTCAGTGATCTTTTTCTCACAGATGATTTAACACCTTTTCAAACTTATTCATATAAAAAAAAAAAAAATCACTTCCTGGTCCGTTCAAATTAACTTGCTGTATCTTTTACACGATGCACCGCTGCTCTTTTATAGCAGATGGTAATCTATTAACAAATTTTCCCGTTACCTTTCAAATAACAAAAAACAAGAAAAAACATTTCATTATGCAGCGTAAAGGCTGCCTGTCTATTTGCTTCTCACGTACTCTGACATTCTATTCACATGCCTAGCCCTTCGATTCTTACGTACTGTGTCTATTCCAAAAACCTATTCAACAAAGGTGATTTAAAAAATCTGAAAACTGCTGCACTCTGGTTCTGTTTGTCAACGCCGAATGCCCGACGGGAGGGGCTACTCAGACCGCTGCGCAGTTTGTGCCTGCTCTCTCCCTCAGCCTGTAATTTTCCTTATCTATGGAGTGTCCTTGGTCTAAAGCAGGCTTGTAGAAAAAAAAAAATGGCTGGAGAAATAAAACTCTAAAATAAATTGCTTAGAGAAAAAATCTCTCCAAAATCATTTGAAAATGTACTTAAAAGAAAAATTTTAAAAACAAAAGTTAGATTTAGTAAAAAAAAAAAAAAAACCTCTAGAAAAAGAAAACAAAAAATAAATTCACCAAAAAGGGGAGAAAAGAAAAAAAAAAAAAACGCATTACTCATAAAACTCTGAAAAACAACCCTTGTTACTAAAACAGCTAATTAAAAAAACAGAAAAGAGGTGGAAAAATTGATTGTAAAATGATAAAAACAAAAAAAGAAAAGTACTTTAAACTTTGTCTGGTAGCGTAGGCTTCTTTTCCTACCGCTCTCTGGAATGTCAGCTGGCTGCTGCCAGCACTTCCCCCCTCCCTTCTATCTCTAATTATTATTATTCCTCAGAATAGCAAAAAAAATGAATATAGTTCAGTCTGAATGCCTGATAATTTTCACGTTAAAACCTGTAGCCAAAAAACTAGCTTAAAAAAATAAAAATCAAAGCCAAGAAACAGATGTGACAACGTGATTAGCAGAGGAGGGGGGGTCAAAGGGGTTTTCTCGCTGCTGCAGCCAGCACACTGCTCTGAATGAGATACTGACAGAGCACACGGAGATGTGATTTAAAGCGACAGTACCTGATACAGACAGTACAATGAGACAGACACCCGGGTGATCTGTGACACATACAAGCTGCTCTGGTAACTGATAACTCACCAATTGCACTGAGCGCGGTGAGGCTCAAGGTTCTATCGCTCTCTGTACCGTACGCCCTGGCCGGTGCGCCTGTCACAATAATCTGCAATAGCCTTCATCAAAATTCTCACTATCCACGTCTGATTTGACTGGGATGGCCTCCCAGTGCGTGGACGATTCCACGTCTGATTTGACTGGGATGGCCTCCCGGTGCGTGGACGATTATTGTGAGAACTTATCCAAACAAAGCTTCTGCCCTTCACGTCTGATTTGACTGGGATGGCCTCCCAGTGCATGAAAGTTTACTGCAGAAACTTAACCGAACAAAGCCCTCGCTTCTCACAACTGGATTTTTTGGGATAGCTTCCCTCCAATGTGTAAGAATATCTGCGTGGACTTATCCAAAACAAAGCTCCCGCCCTTCACGTCTGATTTGACTGGGATGGCCTCCCGGTGCGTGAAAGTTTACTGCGGGAACTTATGCAGCAATTTGTCTTTTGCTATACAGCCCCCAGAAATCAGCAAGCAAAAACACAGTCACCGTTCCAACTTTCTCCCGGTTCACATAAAACATGAAACATATACAGCACAGCAGCAAACAACTCGGCTTATATCCCAGGGCTTTTGGATAAGGGTATGGACTTTTTACACAACCTGGGAATGCGGTGATGACCACGTCCGACCGGCTGGAAGTGTAGGCTAGGACTAGGCACAGGGAACATTCAGGTAAGATCACAAAGGTTTCTTACCTTACTGATGGAGCTGCAGTCTCCGTCCCGTGTGCCAAGGCCAGGGCCAACACCCCCGTCTCTCCGGTCGGCCGGGTCCTCGTGCGTTTCGTCCAATGCCCCACGTTGGGCGCCAACTGATATGGAAATTTAATTAGGATAAAAATATCCTTCCGTGTTTGCTGCTTGCTCTTCCAAATCTCTATATAATGTCTTCTTTGAGCGCTCAGAACGAAATGAAAACTGTCCACAAAGCAAGTGTCAGTATAACAGTTCGTCAAAGACATACATTTATTATTCATTCAAGGTTTTATACGTTTACAAAAAGGGGCTGGTTAGTCAATTAACATACAATTAAAAGCTGCTTGATTATTGGCTGTTCTAGTGTAAATATGATAATTATGATAATCATGGCAAAAGAGCTGAAGTTGCAGAATTATTGTTTTATATTCTTGTGACCTAGTTGTCTTGCATAACTATAATGTAAACAACAGATATCTAATAAGACTTTTTGTACGTTCCTTATGAAGGCCAGATTTCTTTAAAACGACTGATTATAGCTGGCCTAGAAATATGTGAGCACAGGGTTTTTTAGCAAGTGAGATCTATCTAACTGTGAATACATATATGTGAATATACTTTGAATATAAGGAATACATATATATTTCCATGACAACTGCACCTGATACCCCAACACTGAGCCGCTGCTGCCGTATGTGTCCCTATTACTGCACCTGATACCCCAATACTGAGCCGCTGCTGCCGTATGTGTCCATATTACTACACCTGATACCCCAATACTGAGCCGCTGCTGCCATATATGTCCCTATTACTACACCTGATACCCCAATACTGAGCCGCTGCTACTGTATGTGTCCATATTACTACACCTGATACCCCAATACTGAGCCGCTGCTGCCGTATGTGTCCATATTACTACACTTGATACCCAAATACTGAGCCGCTGCTACTTTATGTGTCCATATTACTACACCTGATACCCCAATACTGAGCCGCTGCTGCCATATGTGTCCCTATTACTACACCTGATACCCCAATACTGAGCTGCTGCTGCCATATATGTCCCTATTACTACACCTGATACCCCAATACTGAGCCGCTGCTACTGTATGTGTCCATATTACTACACCTGATACCCCAATACTGAGCCGCTGCTGCCGTATGTGTCCTTTTTACTACACCTGATACCAAAATACTGAGCCGCTGCTACTTTATGTGTCCATATTACTACACCTGATACCCCAATACTGAGCCGCTGCTGCCGTATGTGTCCCTATTACTGCTCCTGATACCCCAATACTAAGCCGCTGCTACTGTATGTGTCCATATTACTGCACCTGATACCCCAATACTGAGCCGCTGCTGCCATATGTGTCCCTATTACTACACCTGATACCCCAATACTGAGTCGCTGCTGCCGTATGTGTCCCTATTACTACACCTGATACCCCAATACTGAGCCGCTGCTGCCGTATGTGTCCCTATTACTGCACCTGATACCCCAATACTGAGCCACTGCTGCCATATGTGTCCCTATTACTGCACCTGATACCCCAATACTGAGCCTCTGCTGCCATATGTGTCTCTATAACTGCACCTGATACCCAATACTGAGCCTCTGCTGCCGTATGTGTCCCTATTACTGCACCTGATACCCCAATACTGAGCCGCTGCTGCCGTATGTGTCCATATTACTACACCTGATACCCAAATACTGAGCCGCTGCTACTTTATGTGTCCATATTACTACACCTGATACCCCAATACTGAGCCGCTGCTGCCATGTGTCCCTATTACTGCATCTGATACCCCAATACTGAGCCGCTGCTGCCATGTGTCCCTATTACTGCACCTGATATCCCAATACTGAGCCGCTGCTGCCGTATGTGTCCCTATTACTGCACCTGATATCCCAATACTGAGCCGCTGCTGCCATATGTGTCCCTATTACTACACCTGATATCCCAATACTGAGCCGCTGCTGCCGTATGTGTCCCTATTACTACACCTGATACCCCAATACTGAGCCTCTGCTGCCGTATGTGTCCCTATTACTGCACCTGATACCCCAATACTGAGCCGCTGCTGCCGTATGTGTCCCTATTACTGCACCTGATATCCCAATACTGAGCCGCTGCTGCCATATGTGTCCCTATTACTGCACCTGATACCCCAATACTGAGCCGCTGCTGCCGTATGTGTCCATATTACTACACCTGATACCCCAATACTGAGCCGCTGCTGCCGTATGTGTTCCTATTACTGCACCTCATACCCCAATACTGAGCCGCTGCTGCCGTATGTGTCCCCATTACTGCACCTCATACCCCAATACTGAGCCGCTGCTGCCGTATGTGTCCCTATTACTGCACCTGCTGTGTGGTTCTCTGTGTCCTCTAAATTTTAAAGCTGCCCTCTAGAATGTAATAATGCCAGGTGCAAGTGCCCTAAAAAACAGTGCCCACATTGTGCCCCTAAAAGTAGTGCCCTGTGTGCCCTTTTGACAGTCACAGTAACCTGAGTTCCCCAATAATAATAAGTGCCCACCTTACATTTAATAATGTCCCGAGTCTCCCTGTACAGCTCCCCTATACACAGTATAATACCCCTCAGTGTATAGTACTATCCACACAATATACTGATCCCTTAGTAGCCCCCTCACTGTAATCTCCATACTGTATGATGGCCTCCTAGATAACCGCCATATAGTACAATGCACTATATAGTCCTCACTATAGTATAATGCACTCCCCCATATGCCTCCATATAGTATAATGTACTCCCCATAGGCCTCCATTTAGTATATGCACTCCTCCCCATAGGCCTCCATATAGTATAATGCTCTCCCCATAGCTCCATATAGTATAATGCACTCCTCCCCATAGGCCTCCATATAGTAAAATGCACTCCCATAGTCCTCCATATAGTATAATGCACTCCTCCCCATAGGCCTCCATATAGTATAATGCACTCCCCATAGTCCTCCATATAGTATAATGCACTCCTCCCCATAGGCCTCCATATAGTATAATGGACTCCTCATAGGCCTTCATATAGTATAATGCACTCCCCATAGGCCTCCATATAGTATAATTCACTCCTCCCCATAGGCCTCCATATAGTATAATGCACTCTCTAATGTTCTCCATATAGAATAATGCACTCCCATAGGCCTCCATATAGTATAATGCACTCCACCCCATAGGCCTCCATATAGTATAATGCACTCTCCCATAGCCTCCATACAGTATAATGCACTCCTCCCCATAGGCTTCCATATAGTATAATGCATTTCCTATAGGCCTCCATATAGTATAATGCACTCCTCCCATAGGCCTCCATATAGTAAAATGCACTCCCCATAGGCCTCCATATAGTATAATGCACTCTCTAATGTTCTCCATATAGAATAATGCACCCCATAGGCCTCCATATAGTATAATGCACTCCCCATAGGCCTTCATGTAGTATAATGCACTCCCCATAGACCTCTATAGTATAATGTATCCCCATAGGCATTCTATACATTGTATAATACACCACCACATTGGCCTCCATATAGTATAATGCACTCCTCATAGACCTCTCTAGTACAATGCACTCCCCATAGGCTTCCATATAGTATAATGCACTCCCACATTGGCCTCCATATAGTATAATGCACTCCTCATAGACCTCTCTAGTACAATGCGCTCCGGATAGGCAGACTCTATAGTATAATGCACCCCTGTAGGCAGAATCTATATTATAATGCAATCCCCCTTAAGCAGAATGTATATAATATAATGCACCCCTATAGGCAGACTCTATATAATATAAAGCACCCCCATAAAACAATAAATCCAATACTCACCTCTCCTCCTTGTTCCTCCACTGCTCTGAGCGCCCGCAAATCTCCAGACAGCAGATGCCAAGTAGAGACATCATTGCGACTGTCACGCTGTCTAATGATATGAATACAATGTCAGTAAACTATTTATACAGGAACCACACCCCTATACAACATATAGTTTAGCAACATCAGAATGTAAGTATAAAATAGATTTACCTGACACGATATCTGCAGAACTTAGGGTATAATCTTGAGGACTAGATGTGCAGAAACGATTTCTGTTTACTTCAGGGTTAATCTTGAGGACTTGATGAGCTGTAACAGGAAAGAGGAGGACCGGGGTCTAACCTGACCCTACACTGGGGTCCTAACTAATCCCTCACCTTGGAGGTACTGATAATGGTTCAGAGGTCCAAGTCTCCAGCCTAAAGGTACTGCCACACTAAACAATCCCGCTAGCGATCACAATAACGACGCATACTAATGCGATCGCTAAGCGGGATTGTTTCTATATCGCTAAATGCTGCCGCATTTAGCGATATAGTTAACGACGCTATCGCCGTTAGCGATCTTCTTAACGACTTTAGCGGTACAAAAGTACCGCTAAATCGCTAAGAAAAGGTGCCACACAGCGATTAGATACTTACCCAGCGGGAGCGCCGGCGAGAAAATAGGGTCCGGAACGATTCCAGCAACGAGCGAGATCACAGCAGGAAGCTCGTTGCTGGAAGCTGCCGCACTGAACAACATCGCTAACAGGATCGCTAAATAGTGACGTTTTTTAGCGATCCCGTTAGCGATATTGTTTAGTGTGGCATACCCTTAACCCTGTCTCCTGTCAGACCCTGAACCCTGTAATCAGTCCTAAGAAGGATCCTGATTACCACCAAAGGGATATGGGCTGATCTCAGCTAAATACACAGATAAGACATATAAGACAGACAGGATAGCACTCACTTGCATACACACTCAACACCGAAGGAAAATAAATGGTCTGGGAAATAAACTCTAAGCAAGTTGAGCTTAAAACAACTAAGGAGCTCTCAACTTAAGTCAATACAGATTCATTCCTATCTGTGGACTGAATGAAGGATTTCACTGGCAACTCCCAAAGCAGACAACCAGAATTTAAAGGAAACCAATCAACAAATAATCAATTGCAGCCGGGAGAAACTGCACCCAGTCCCAGCACCGAGCACAGACAGAATTAACTCCCTAGCTGCCAAACACAAAGAAACAGCAACTCAGCTGTGAGAAGTCAAAATGTAACCGCGACGATCTTCGTGGCAATGCACACATGACAGTGACCCTGTCAGTGTCTGCGTCAATTACGTCAGACGCTGAGACGGTGATTTTGGGAGAGGGAGTGTAATGCTCCCACTCTCATCAATGCGGTTAGCTGTATCGGCATCTAGCCAATACAGTTGAACTGGCAATGATGGGTGGTGGCCCACTGCTAGCACAGGGCCCCCCACCTGCTCAGGGGCTCCATAGAGGCAGGGCGGCAGAACAAGAATATCATATCTCCTGCTCTGCCACAGAGAGGAACGCCAATACAGTTACAGTAGAGTAGCTCCGGGTAGGCCACTCAGAGCACTGGGCCTGGGTGACCGCCCTCTCTGCCCCAGTAGCGACGCTACTGCCACCACATCATGACCAGATCACATATTACCACCACGTAGTCACCGAATACTACAATACTGATCATTAATAAGAACCACAAAACTATTAACACTAATATTACCATGATGACATTATACACAGGAGCTCTGTATGTAGTGTCAGTGTACAGGTAATACAGTGATCCCCAGTGACATTATACACATGAGCTCTGTATATAGTGTCAGTGTACAGGTAACACAGTGATCATCAGTGATATTATACACAGCTCTGTATATAGTGTCAGTGTACAGGTAATACACTGATAACTAGTGACATTATACACAGGAGCTCTGCATATAGTGTCAGTATACAGGTAATACAGTGATCACCAGTGACATTATACACAGGAGTTCTGTATATGGTGTACAGGTAATACAGTGATCACCAGTGACATTATACACAGGAGCTCTGTATATAGTGTCAGTGTACAGGTAATACAGGGATCACCAGTGACATTATATACAGGATCTCTGTATATAGTGTAGAGGTAATACAGTAATCACCAGTGACATTATACATAGGATCTCAGTATATAGTGTCAGTGTACAGGTAATACAAAGATCACTGGTGAAATCATACTCAGGAGCTCTGTATATAGTGAATAGTGTACAGGTAATACAGTGCTCACCAGTAACATTATACACTGGAGCTCTGTATATAGTGTCAGTGTACAGATAATAAAGTGCTCACCAGTGACAGTATACACAGGAGTGCTGTATATAATCATTGTACAGGTAATACAGTGATCACCAGTGACATTATACACGAGTTCTGTATATAGTGTACAGGTAATACAGTGCTCACCAGTAACATTATACACTGGAGCTCTGTATATAGTGTCAGTGTACAGATTATACAGTGCTCACCAGTGACATTATACACAGGAGTGCTGTATATAATCATTGTACAGGTAATACAGTGATCACCAGTGACATTATACACGAGTTCTGTATATAGTGTACAGGTAATACATTGATCACTAGTGCCATTATACACAGGCGGTCTGTATATAGTGTACAGGGTACAGGTAATACAGTGACCACTGGTGACATTATACACAGTAGCTCTGTATATAGAATACAGTGTATAGTGTAAGTGTACACATAACACACTGACTCACTAGTGACGTCTGTAGTTGAAGTCCCTCATCTTTGCTTTTCTACTTCATCCAGTGCAGGCTGCCATCACTTCTTCCAGCTAGGGCTCTTCTCTCTAGAAAATAACACATAGTTATCTATACCTGATCTCTTCTAGAGCACATTCCCCAATTTTTCCCTGACTTCTACACTGTGTCAAATGAAGAAAAAAGGGAGAGTTCCGCCATGATCAGTAACAGGACCCAACATGGAAGGCAGTTTCCTCAAAAGTAAATTAAATTACATAAAAATAAACCAATAATGGACGATCCTCACCAAAACAGGATAAAGTAGCCAAAAAACACCACTCAAAAAGGAAGATAGCAGAAATGTAGATAAAATTAGTAAATTTTTATTGACAAAATATACATTAAAAACTAAAAATGAAAAAGTACATGAATCAAAAATAACCATGATACATGTAAGAGGAATCAAATAGAGGGAGTAATCAACTCAGAATAGGTGGTGAAGTGGAACAAGATCAGGCTGCAGGTATTAATGATAGTAGTACAGATAAGTCCATATGACTGGAAGTCAATAAGCAATTGCATACAGTGAAAACATGTTTTAAACCAACCACATGGAGAAAAGTACAATATAGAGCTTACCCATAGTGCTGTAAACAGCCCGTCCACGACACCACAGACACCCCGACGCGCGTTTCGCGGATGTGCTTTCTTAAGGGGAGTGTGTCTGATCTTACCTCATATCATCTATATATACCGAGTGTGCCTTGGATCAGTGAATCACAAGCAGCGCATGTCAGCAACAACTCCTGGTCACAGCTGAATCACGTTGAGGCTCTCTACCCTGGCGTGTGTGAGGAGGAAATACCTCCGTGATGTCAGTGACATGCATCGATAGTTGTAAGAGCCGTCTTGCGATGCATGGACATCGGGTACGGTGCGCATGCTCGTACGAGTCACCTTTTTCTAGAAGTGTAGTGGAACTCGCCATTTTGGCAGTGTATGAGTATCGAGTGCAATGCACATCGCCATTTTCATGTAGTACATTGGAGGCTGCCATTGAACGGTGTATACAGTGGGTACGGAAAGTATTCAGACCCCTTACATTTTTCACTCTTTGTTTCATTGCAGCCATTTGTTAAATTAAAAAAAAAGTTCATTTTTTCTCATTAATGTACACTTTGCACCCCATCTTGTCTGGAAGAAAGAGAAATGTAGAAATGTTTGCAAATTAAAAAAGAAAAACTGAAATATCACATGGTCATAAGTATTCAGACCCTTTGCTCAGTATTGAGTAGAAACCCCTTTTGAGCTAGTACAGCCATGAGTCTTCTTGGGAATGATGCAACAAATTTTTCACACCTGGATTTTGGGATTCTCCGCCATTCTTCCTGGCAGATCCTCTTCTGTTCCGTCAGGTTGGATAGTGAACATGAGTGAACATCCATTTTCAGGTCTCTCCAGAGATGCTCAATTGGGTTTAGGTCAGGGCTCTGGCTGGGCCAGTCAAGAATGGTCACAGAGTTGTTCTGAAGCCGCTCCTTTATTATTTTAGCTGTGTGCTTAGGGTCATTGTCTTGTTAGAAGGTGAACCTTCGGTCACGTCTGAGGTCCAGAGCACTCTGGAAGAAGTTTTCATCCAAGATATCTCTGTACTTGGCCACATTCATGTTTCCTTCAATGGAACCACCATGTTTCACTGTTGGGATTGTATTGGGCAGGTGATGAGCAGTGCCTGGTTTTCTCCACACATACCGCTTAGAATTATCACTAAGAAGGTCTATCTTCATCTCATCAGACCAGAGAATCTCATTTCTCATAGTCTGGGAATCAGTCATGTGTTTTTTAGAAAACTCTATGTGGGCTTTCATATGTCTTGCACTGAGGAGAGGTTTCCATTGGGCCACTCTGCCATAAAGGCCCGACTGGTGGAGGGCTGCAGTGATAGTTGACTTTGTGGAAATTTCTCCCATCTCCTTACTGCATCTGTGGAGCTCAGCCACCGTGCTCTCGGGGTTCTTCTTTACCTCTCTCACCAAGGCTCTTCTCCCACGATTGCTCAGTTTGGCTGGATGGCCAGGTCTACAAAGACTTCTGGTGGTCCCAAACTTCTTCCATTTAAGGATTATGGAGGCCACTGTGCTCTTAGGAATCTTGAGTACTGTAGAAATTCTTTTGTAACCTTGGCCATATGTGTGCCTTGCCACAATTCTGACTCTGAGCTCCTTGGCCGGTTCCTTTGACCTCATGATTCTCATTTTGTGTGACATGCACTGTGAGCTGTGAGGTCTTATATAGACAGGTGTCGCCTTTACAAATCAAGTCCTATCAGTTTAATTAAACACAGCTGGACTCCAATGAAGGAGTAGAACCATCTCAAGGAGGATCACAAGGAAATGGATGGCATGTAACGTAAATGAGTGTCTGAGCAAAGGGTCGGAATACTTATGACCATGCAACATAGTAACATAGTTAGCAAGGCTGAAAAAATACATTTGTCCATCCAGTTCAGCCTATATTCCATCAGAATAAATCCCAATATCTACGTCCTTCTAAAGAACCTAATAACTGTAAGATACAATATTATTACGCTCCAGGAGGACATCCAGGCCTCTCTTGAACCCCTCAACTGAGTTCGCCATCACCACCTCCTCAGGCGAGGAATTCCAGATTCTCACTGCCCTAACAGTAAAGAATCCTCTTCTATGTTGGTGGAAAAACCTTCTCTACTCCAGATGCAGAGAATGCCCCCTTGTGACCGTCACCTTCCTTGGTATAAACAGATCCTCGGAGAGATATTTGTATTGTCCCCTTATATACTTTTATATGGTTATTAGATCACCCCTCAGTCATCTTTTTTCTAGACTAAATAATCCTAATTTTGCTAATCTCTCTGGGTATTGTAGTTCCCCCATCCCCTTTATTACTTTTGTTGCCCTCCTTTGTACTCGCTCTAGTTTCATTATATCCTTCCTGAGCACCGGTGCCCAAAACTGTACACAGTCCTCCATGTGCGGTGTAACCAGGGATTTGTACAGAGGCAGTATAATGCTCTCATCATGTGTATCCAGACCTTCTTTAATGCACCCCATGATCCTGTTTGCCTTGGCAGCCGCTGCCTGGCACTGGCTGCTCCAGGTAAGTTTATCCCCAAGTCCTTCTCCATGTCAGATTTACCCAGTGGTTTCCCATTCAGTGTGTAATGCTGATATTGATTCCTTCTTCCCATGTGTATAACCTTACATTTATCATTGTTAAACCCCATCTGCCACCTTTCAACCCAAGTTTCCAACTTATCCAGATCCATCTGTAGCAGAATACTATCTTCTCTTGTATTGACTGCTTTACAGAGTTTTGCATCATCTGCAAATATCGATATTTACTGTGTAAACCTTCTACCAGATCGTTAATAGATATGTTGGAAGAGAATAGGTCCCAACACCGACCCCTGCGGTCCCACTGGTCACACTGACCCCTGCGATCCCCACTGGTCACAGCGCCCCCTGCAGTCCCCACTGGTCACAGCTACCCAGTTAGAGAATATACCATTTATAATCACCCTCTGCTTTCTATCACTAAGCCAGTTACTTACCCATTTACACACATTTTCCCCCAGACCCAGCATTCTTATTTTGTGTACCAACCTCTTGTGTGGCACGGTATCAAACGCTTTGGAAAAATCAAGATATACGACGTCCAGTGACTCACCTTGTTCCAGTCTATAGCTTACCTCTTCATAAGCACTGATTAGATTGGTGTGACAGGAGCGACTCCTCATAAACACTGATTAGATTGGTGTGACAGGAGCGACTCCTCATAAACACTGATTAGATTGGTGTGACAGGAGCGACTCCTCATAAACACTGATTAGATTGGTGTGACAGGAGCGACTCCTCATAAACACTGATTAGATTGGTGTGAGACGACTCTATAAACCTGTGTGTGTGACAGGAGCGACTCCTCATAAACACTGATTAGATTGGTGTGACAGGAGCGACTCCTCATAAACATGATTAGATTGGTGTGACAGGAGCGACTCCTCATAAACACTGATTAGATTGGTGTGACAGGAGCGACTCCTCATAATCCCATGCTGATATGGAGTTACACAGTTATTCTCAGTGAGATAATCCAGAATAACATCCCTCAGAAACCCTTCACATACAGGTCCTTCTCAAAAAATTAGCATATAGTGCTAAATTTCATTATTTTCCATAATGTAATGATTACAATTAAACTTTCATATATTTTAGATTCATTGCACACCAACTGAAATTTGTCAGGTCTTTTATTGTTTTAATACTGATGATTTTGGCATACAACTCCTGATAACCCAAAAAACCTGTCTCAAAAAATTAACATATTTCAACCGTCCAATAAAATAAAAGTGTTTTTTAAAAACAAACAAAAAAACCATCAAATAATAATGTTCAGTTATGCACTCAATACTTGGTCGGGAATCCTTTTGCAGAAATGACTGCTTCAATGCGGCGTGGCATGGAGGCAATCAGCCTGTGACACTGCTGAGGTGTTATGGAGGCCCAGGATGCTTCGATAGCGGCCTTAAGCTCATCCAGAGTGTTGGGTCTTGCGTCTCTCAACTTTCTCTTCACAATATCCCACAGATTCTCTATGGGGTTCAGGTCAGGAGAGTTGGCAGGCCAATTGAGCACAGTAATACCATGGTCAGTAAACCATTTACCAGTGGTTTTGGCACTGTGAGCAGGTGCCAGGTCGTGCTGAAAAATGAAATCTTCATCTCCATAAAGCATTTCAGCCGATGGAAGCATGAAGTGCTCCAAAATCTCCTGATAGCTAGCTGCATTGACCCTGCCCTTGATGAAACACAGTGGACCAACACCAGCAGCTGACATGGCACCCCACACCATCACTGACTGTGGGTACTTGACACTGGACTTCAGGCATTTTGGCATTTCCTTCTCCCCAGTCTTCCTCCAGACTCTGGCACCTTGATTTCCAAATGACATGCAAAATTTGCTTTCATCAGAAAAAAGTACTTGGGACCACTTAGCAACAGTCCAGTGCTGCTTCTCTGTAGCCCAGGTCAGGCGCTTCTGCCGCTGTTTATGGTTCAAAAGTGGCTTTACCTGGGGAATGCGGCACCTGTAGCCCATTTCCTGCACACGCCTGTGCACGGTGGCTCTGGATGTTTCTACACCAGACTCAGTCCACTGCTTCCTCAGGTCCCCCAAGGTCTGGAATCGTCCTTCTCCACAATCTTCCTCAGGGTCCGGTCACCTCTTCTCGTTGTACAGCGTTTTCTGCCACATTGTTTCCTTCCAACAGACTTCCCATTGAGGTGCCTTGATACAGCACTCTGGGAACAGCCTATTTGTTGAGAAATTTCTTTCTGGGTCTTACCCTCTTGCTTGAGGGTGTCAATGATGGCCTTCTTGACATCAGTCAGGTCGCTAGTCTTACCCATGATGGGGGTTTTGAGTAATGAACCAGGCAGGGACTTTTTAAAAGCCTTAAGAATCTTTTGCATGTGTTTAGAGTTAATTAGTTGATTCAGAAGATTAAGGTAATAGGTCGTTTAGAGAACCTTTTCTTGATATGCTAATTTTTTGAGACAGGTTTTTTGGGTTATCAGGAGTTGTATGCCAAAATCATCAGTATTAAAACAATAAAAGACCTGACAAATTTCAGTTGGTGTGTAATGAATCTAAAATATATGAAAGTTTAATTGTAATCATTACATTATGGAAAATAATGAAATTTAGCACTATATGCTAATTTTTTGAGAAGGACCTGTATTTTACCCACAATAGAGGTTAGACTTACTGGCCTATAATTTCCAGGGTCACTTTTAGAGCCTTTTTGAATATTGGTACCACATTTGCTATGCGCCAGTCCTGTGGAACAGACCCTGTCGCTATAGAGCCCTTAAATATAAGAAATAATGGTTTGTCTATTACATTACTTAGTTCTCTTAGTACTCGTGGGTGTATGCCATCCGGACCCGGAGATTTATCTATTTTTATCTTATTTAGCCGGTTTCGCACCTCTTCTTGGGTTAGATTGGTGACCCTTAACATAGGGTTTCTTTGTCTCTCAGCATTTCACCTAGCATTTCATTTTCCACCGTGAATACCGTGGAGAAGAAGGTGTTAATATATTAGCTTTTTCCTCGTCATCTACAACCATTCTTTCCTCACAATTTTTTAAGGGGCTACACTTTCCTTGTGATTCTTTTACTATTGATACAGGTGAAGAACAGTTTTTAAACATTTCCCATTTATTATCTGTATTCTTATTTCTGAGGACATTGTCCCAGTCATCCAGATTAAGGGCATCTCTAAGCCGGTCAGACTTTGTCTTCCTAAAGATCAGTGTTTTTGTGACTCCCTGACAAGTCCCCCTAGAGAAAGAACAAGTGAACTGTACAGTATTGTGGTCGCTATTTCCTAGATGCCCGACGACCTGCAGATTTGTTATTCTGTCAGGTCTATTAGATAGTATTGGGTGTAAAGTGCTGCTCCTCTGGTGGATTCTGCACCAATTGTGAAACATAATTTTTCTTGGTTATTAGCAGAAACCTGTTGCCTTTATGGGTTTCGCAGGTCTCTGTTTCCCAGTTAATATCCGGGTATTAAGTCCCCCATAACAAGGACCTCATTATGGGCTGCAGCTTCATCTATCTGCCTTAGTATTAGACTTTCCATGATTTCTGTTATATTTGGGGGTTTGTAACAGACCCCAATGAGAATTTTGTTACTATTTTTCCATGTATTTCGACCCATATCGACTCGACATTCTCATTCCCTTCTCTAATATTTAGACTTTAGACAAGACTTTACATAAAGACAAACCCCTCCACCTCTCCGATCTTTACGATCCTTTCTAAACAGACTGTAACCCTGTAAGGTAACTGCCTAGTCACAGCTATCATCTAACCCTGTCTCGGTTATTCCCACTATGTCATAGTCACCTGTAGATATTTCTGCTTCTAGTTCTTCCATCTTGTTTGTCAGGCTTCTGGTGTTTGCGAGCATGCAGTTTAGAGGATTTTGTTTTGTTCTAATCTCCCTGTGGATTGTTTTAGAAATTTTCCTACCTCCCTTCCGAGTACGTTGTCTTGGGTCTTCTTTGCCGCACCTCATATCCTTCATCAGTATGTTTTCTGGCTTCATGTTCATGTCTAACGTTTTTCTTCCCGTCCCTTCTAGTTTAACGCCCTCCTGATGAGTGTAGCGAGGCTTCTAGTGAATGTGTGTTTCCAGGTTTGTTGAGGTGTAGTCTGTCTCTAGTGAGGAGTCCGTTGTACAGGTAATTCACACCGTGGTCCAGGAATCCGAATCCTTGTTGACTGCACCATCGTCTTAGCCATTGTTTGTATCAAGGATCCTGTTCCATCTCCTGGAGCCATGCCGTCTACTGGAAGGATGAAGAAAAAACTACCTGTGCATCCAGTTCCTTTTCTTTCTTCCCCAACTCTTCAAAGTCCTTCCTTGCCGTGTCATTGGTGCCAAATTTATCAGACAAAATGGGTGGACGTCCTTGGAGCTGATGAGCTTTGGTATCCTATCGGTCACATCCTTGATCTTCGCACCTGGGAGGCAGCATACTTCTCTTGCGGTTATGTCCGGTCTGCAGATAGCTGCTTCTGTGCCTCTCAGTAGTGAGTCTCCCACCACTACCACTCTTCTTCGCTGTACTTTTTGCCGTCACTTCTGGGTGTTGCTGTGTGCCCTTCTCTTCTTTGCTTGCTGGTAGTGCCTCATCCTTAGGTGTGCCATCTTCATCCTCCACAAGGCCTTGGTATTGGTTTCTCAGTTGTGTGGTTGGTGACGTCTCCATGGGATATTTCAGTTTTTCTTTTTTAATAAATTTGCAAAAATTTCTACATTTCTGTTTTTTCATTCAAGATGGGGTGCAGAGTGTACATTAATGAGAAAAAATGAACTTTTTTGAATTTACCAAATGGCTGCAATGAAACAAAGAGTGAAAAATTCTGAAAGGGGTCTGAATGCTTTTCGTACCCACTGTATATAGGGTCCACTATTAGTGCCAGGGAAGGAGGAAGCAAGAAATATCTAGCAACGGAAGCAAAGAATGGATATATAAAGAGAACATTCAATGGTGAGTATAAGTGGAACCCTCCGAGAAGGACTTAGAGAATATAAAGAATAAGTGAAATTAATAAGATACCGTATATACTCGTGTATAAGCCGAGATTTTCAGCACATTTTTTGTGCTGAAAATGCCCCCCTCGGCTTATACATGAGTCATTGTCCCAGTGTCCCAGAAAGCCGGTGGGGGAGCCAGTAGCCGTCACATTATACTCACCCCCTCCTGGTGCGGTGGCTGCACATCCTCGCTGCAGCTCTCTGTTCTCCCGGCAAGGCAGCTTCTTCCTGTATTCAGCGGTCACGTGGTACCACTCATTAAAGTAATGAATATGGACGCGTCTCCACTCCCATAGGTGTGGAATGCATATTCATTACTTTAATGAGCGGTACCACGTGACCGCTGAATACAGGAAGAAGCTGCCTTGCCGGGAGAACGGAGAGATGCAGGGAAGTGCAGAGACTGCGCCAGGAGAGGGTGAGTATGACGGGGGAGGCAAGCGTGTGGAGCCATGCATACAAGGGGAACGGGGAGCGAGCCATGCATACTAGAGGACCGGGGGGAGCGAGACATGCAATAAGAGGACCAGGGGAGTGTGCCATGCATACCAGGGGATCGGGGGAGTGTGCCATGCATACAAGGGGACCGGGGGAGCGAGCCAAGCACAGCATGACAGGGACCGGGGAGCCATGCACAGCAGGACAGGGAGCGTGGAGCCAAGCACAGTAGGACAGGGAACGGGGAGCCATTCACAGCAGGACAGGGAGCAGGGAGCCATGCACAGCAGGACTGGGAGCGGGGAGCCAAGCACAGTAGGACAGGGAATGGGGTGCCATGCACAGCAGGACAGGGACCGGGGAGCCATGCACAGCAGGACAGGGAGCGGGGAGCATGCACAGCAGGACAGGGAGCAGGGAGCCATGCACAGCAGGACAGGGACCGGGGAGCCATGCACAGCAGGACAGGGACCGGGGAGCCATGCACAGCAGGACAGGGACCGGGGAGCCATGCACAGCAGGACAGGGACCGGGGAGCCATGCACAGCAGGACAGGGACCGGGGAGCCATGCACAGCAGGACAGGGACCAGGGAGCCATGCACAGCAGGACAGGGACCGGGGAGCCATGCACAGCAGGACAAGGGACTGGGGACAATCCATACTCGGCTTATGCTCGAATCAATAAGCTTACCCAGTTTTTCGTGGCAGAATTAGGTGCCTCGGCTTATACTCAGGTCGGCTTATACTCGAGTATACACGGTAATAATATAAAAAAAATGAAAACATCAAATTCATGAAATGTGAATCATAAAGTGCATATTACGATTAATAATGTGCAAGAAAACAGTACTGGATACAAAGATATCCAATTGTAGAGATACATACCATATCAATGTAAACATAGTAATAAAGGCATGAGGGATAAAGAAGATAACAGTTCCCAAATACCCTGATAACATAATATACAATGATGCATTGCCTAAACCTTTACACAGTAAGCATAAAAATGTCCCAGGGTAAAAGACCCCATGATTATAAAGTATATAGGTCTTTTGCATATCAGGGAGTCAATCTCCATTTCTTCATCCATGGTGATGGATTATGATAAATCCCGACACATCAAAAGGATTTCGTTCTTGGGTACTGACATCCACTTAGCCACCTGTTACTGACACAGTCCTGCCTCTAAATACTGGCACAAGGCACCACAAGGAAAAATGAATATGAGAGGACTACTATAATGGGAAAAATTATATTAATAAACAAACAAGGACACACACTACAAAAATTAGTTAAAAAGCAGAGATTACAAAAAAGGAGCGAAACTTAATTTTTCATTAAGTCCCATAGGAGACATGGTACCAAACCCACAATCCACCTGGCCTCAAGTTGCACCAGGGTTTGTTTAAGATTCCCTCCTCCGATGCCACCATAGACCCATCGATGCCTCGAACATGAAAACCCGAGGGTCAGAGTCGTGGAACAGTTTAAAGTGTTTTGGTATTGTCTTCAACAATGAAGGATCGTCCACCTACCCGCCACAAGAATATCTCTCACGTGTTCTCTTGTCCCAACACGTAACTCCCTCGAATTTAAACCAACATACCGTATTTTTCGGACCATAAGACGCACTTTTTTCCCAAAAAATTTGGGGGGGAAATGGGGGAGCGTCTTATGGTCGCAATATACTTACAAATCCGGTGGCGGCGGTCCCGGTGGCAGCGGTCCCGATGCAGCCTCCCTGTGCTCTGTGGTGCGGTGGTGTCGGGGCTCTGTGATGTGGCGGCAGAGGGGCTCTGCGCTGCGTGGGGGGCTCCGCCAGCATTTTAATGTTTTCTTATTTTCTTTTTTATTACTTTCTTATTAATTTCACTTATTCCTTATACTCTCAGTCCTTCTCGGAGGGTTCCACTTATACTCACCATTGGATGTTCTCTTTATATATCCATTCTTTGCTTCCCTTGCTGCGTATTGTTTGCTTCCGCCTTCCCTGGCTCTAATAGTGGACCCTATATATCCACCGTTCAATGGCGGCCTCCAGTGTACTATATGAAAATGGCGACGCGCATGCACATGATACTCATACACTGCCAAAATGGCGACTTCAATTACAGCACTATGGGTAAGCGCTACATTGTACTTTTCTCCATGTGGTCAGTTTAAAACGTGTTTTCACTGTCTGCACTTCCTTATTGACGTCCGGTCACATGGACTTCTCTGTACTATTATCATTAACCCCTTAACGACCGCCGATACGCCTTTTAACGGCGGTCATTAAGGGTACTTAAACCACAGCGCCGTTAATTAACGGCGCTGTGGAAAAAGTGAATAGCGCCCCCCAGAGGCGCATTTTCTCCGGGGTCTCGGCTACAGGGTAGCCGAGACCCAGAGAACATGAATCGGGTCGGTTTTTACCGACACCGATGTTGCGATCGCCGTTATTAACCCTATAATGGCGACCGCAACAAAAAAAAAAATCTGATGTGCCATTTAATTTCTCTGTCCCCTGATGTCATCGGACATCAGGGGACAGAGAAAAAGGGTCCCCAGGACCCCCATGTAGCCCCGATCCAGTCCATGTGGCCCCCGGGCCCTCCCTTGTACGGCGGTGCATTAGGATCTTAAAAAATGCGGGGCGTTAATTCAGGCGCTGTGAAAAGTAATAGGCCGCCTAGGGAGGCAAAATTTCTCTGGGGTCTCGGCTACCGGGGGTAGCCGAGACCCCAGAGAACATGATCCGGGTCGGTATTCACCGATCCCGGTGTTGCGATCGCGGCTATGCAAGCATAACCGCGATCGCAAAAAAAAAAAAAAAAAAATGATTTCTCTCCCCTCTGATGTGATCGCACATCAGAGGGGAGAAAATGAGGGTCCCCCGGTCCCCCGATCGCCCCCCCGTATACTTACCGGTGTCCTCCGTCCTCCCGCAGGCCCCAGGATCCCGGCGTCTTCTTCCTGCAAAAAAAAAATGGCGGGCGCATGCGCAGTGCGCCCGCCGATCTGCTTGGCGGCAGATTCAAAAAAAGTTTCATTCATTCTCCAGAAAGTGCATTTTGATCACTGTGATAAACTATCACAGTGATCAAAATAAAAAAACAGTACATAACCCCCCCATTATCACCCCTTTAGTTAGGGACATATAATAAAAATTAGAAATTATATTTATTTTCAATTTTTCTGTTAGGGTTAGGGTTATAATTAGGGTTAGGGTTATAATTAGGGTTAGGGTTATAATTAGGGTTAGGGTTAGCATTAGGGTTAGGGTTATAATTAGCGTTAGGGTTAGGCTGGGTTCATACTGCGTTATGGCAGTCCGTTAGACGGACTGCGCTACACCGCGGTATAACGCGGTGTAACGCAGTCCGTTAACGCTGCCATTCACCCCCATTTAAGGGCGCATCGCGATGATGCCGTAAGCGGGATGCGTTTGCGACGTGCCATCATTCAGTGACGGAGCCTCGGACGCGGGCTGCAGCGTCTGGGCTCCGTCACCGCTAGCGCAGATGAATCATCTGCTGATTCCTCTGCGCTAGCGGGTATAGCATAACGCGATCGTGTTATGCTATACCGTTACCAGCCCGTCAACGCTATGTGTTGAACGGGCTGGTAAAACGCAAAATGAACCCAGCCTTAGGGTTAGGGTTATAATTAGGGTTAGGGTTACAATTAGAGTTAGGGTTATAATTAAGGTTAGGGTTACAATTAGGGTTGGAATTAGGGTTGGGATTTAGGTTAGGATTAGGGTTGGGATTAGGGTTAGGGGTGTGTTGGGATTAGGGTTGGAGCTAGAATTGAGGGATTTACACTATTTAGGCACATCAGGGGGTCTCCAAACACGACGTGGCGTTCAAAAAGTCAAATGGCGCTCCCTCCCTTCCGAGCCCTGCCGTGCGCCCAAACAGTGGTTTACCCCAACATATGGGGTATCAGCGTACTCAGGACAAATTGCACACCAATTTTGGGGTTCTAATTTCTCCGGTTACCCTTGGGAAAATAAAAAATAGCTGGCTAAAAAAATCATTTTTGAGAAAAAAAAAGATTTTTCATTTTCACGGCTCTGCGTTTATAAATTTCTGTGAAGCACTTGGGGGTTCAAAGTGCTCACCACACATCTAGATAAGCTCCTTAAGGGGTCTAGTTTCCAAAATGGGGTCACTTGTGGGGGGTTTCCACTGTTTAGACACATCAGGGGGTCTCCAAACACGACTTGGCTTTCAAAAAGTCAAATGGCGCTCCCTCCCTTCCGAGCCCTGCCGTGCGCCCAAACAGTGGTTTACCCCAACATATGGGGTATCAGCATACTCAGGACAAATTGCACACCAATTTTGGGGTTCTAATTTCTCCGGTTACCCTTGGGAAAATAAAAAATAGCTGGCTAAAAAAATCATTTTTGAGAAAAAAAATGATTTTTCATTTTCACGGCTCTGCGTTTATAAATTTCTGTGAAGCATTTGGGGGTTCAAAGTGCTCACCACACATCTAGATAAGCTCCTTAAGGGGTCTAGTTTCCAAAATGGGGTCACTTGTGGGGGGTTTCCACTGTTTAGACCCATCAGGGGGTCTCCAAACACGACGTGGCTTTCAAAAAGTCAAATGGCGCTCCCTCCCTTCCGAGCCCTGCCGTGCGCCCAAACAGTGGTTAACCCCAACATATGGGGTATCAGCATACTCAGGACAAATTTCACACCAATTTTGGGGTTCTAATTTCTCCGGTTACCCTTGGGAAAATAAAAAATAGCTGGCTAAAAAAATCATTTTTGAGAAAAAAAATGATTTTTCATTTTCACGGCTCTGCGTTTATAAATTTTTGTGAAGCATTTTGGGGTTCAAAGTGCTCACCACACATCTAGATAAGCTCCTTAAGGGGTCTAGTTTCCAAAATGGGGTCACTTGTGGGGGGTTTCCACTGTTTAGACCCATCAGGGGGTCTCCAAACACGACGTGGCTTTCAAAAAGTCAAATGGCGCTCCCTCCCTTCCGAGCCCTGCCGTGCGCCCAAACAGTGGTTAACCCCAACATATGGGGTATCAGCGTACTCAGGACAAATTGCACACCAATTTTGGGGTTCTAATTTCTCCAGTTACCCTTGGGAAAATAAAAAATAGCTGGCTAAAAAATCATTTTTGAGAAAAAAAAAATGATTTTTCATTTTCACGGCTCTGCGTTTATAAATTTCTGTGAAGCACTTGGGGGTTAAAAGTGCTCACCACACATCTAGATAAGCTCCTTGGGGGGTCTAGTTTCCAAAATGGTGTCACTTGCAGGGGGTTTCTACTGTTTAGGTACATCAAGGGCTCTGCAAACACAACATGACGCCTGCAGAACATTCCATCAAAGTCTGCATTACAAAATGGCGCTCTTTCCCTTCCAAGCACTCCCATGCGCCCAAACAGTGGTTTCACCCCACATATGGGGTATCAGCGTACACAGGAAAAATTGCACAACAACTTTTTGGGTCCAATTTCTCCTGTTACCCTTGGGAAAATAAAAAAAATAGCGGGCTAAAGAATCATTTTTGAGGAAAAAAATGATTTTTTATTTTCACGGCTCTACGTTTATTAATTTCTGTGAAGCACCTGGGGGTTCAAAGTGCTCACCACACATCTAGATAAGTTCCTTAAGGGGTCTAGTTTCCAAAATGGTGTGATTTGTGGGGGGTTTCGACTGTTTAGGCGTATCAGGGGCTCTCCAAACGCGACATGGCGTCCAATTTCAATTCCAGCCAATTTTGGTTTGAAAAAGTCAAACGGCGCTCCTTCCCTTCCAAGCCCTGCCGTGCGCCCAAATAGTGGTCCCACCCCACATATGGGGTATCAGCGTACTCAGGACAAATTAGACAACAACTTTTGTGGTCTAATTTCTCCTGTTACCCTTGGAAAAATAAAAAATTGGGGACTAAACGATCAGGTTTGTGGAAAAAATATGACTTTTTATTTTCATGCCCGGGAGTTATAAACTTCTGTGAAGCACTTGGGGGTTCAAAGTGCTCACCACACATCTATATAAGTTCCTTAGGGGTTCTAGTTTCCAAAATGGTGTCACTTGTGGGGGGTTTCCACTGTTTAGACACATTAGGGCCTCTACAAACGCGACATGGCGTCCAGCCAATTCTGAGTTGAAAAAGTCAAACGGCGCTCCTTCCCTTCCAAGCTCTGCCATGCACCCAAACAGTGGTTTACCCCCACATATGGGGTATCAGCATGCTCAGTGTTGTGAATGGGTTTGAGATGAGTTCTGAACAGAGGCTCCCTCTGGTGGTTACAAGCGGTGCTAGTGAAGATTGGGGGGACTGGGAATCAGGTGTTACTGACTGGTCTTATATAAGGGAGTCATTTTCCCATCAGGGTTGCCGGTGATCAATTTTTCTGGTCTGAATCCTTCATTCCAGTTTCCCTTGTAGCCTGCTGTGTCGTGTCTGCATCTCCTGCTAACAGATAAGTCTTTTGCTTCTTTTGTGTTTTTGCTATATTTTTACATTTTGTCCTGCACTTCTTTGGGGGCCTTCAGGGTCCCCTCCGGGGGCTTCTGCCCTCTCAGTTTAGTTCAGCCACTGATGTTTGTACTTTTGCTTTTTCCAGTTTTTTCAGTGGCTGCTGTTTTGATTTTGTTACACCAGAGAACTAATTTAGGTGGTAGAGGTCGTGTGATCTCAGGTGATTTTGAAATTAGTAGAGTTGGTGTTTTTCAGGGTTTTCTGGGATTGCAGTAAGTACCCTTCCTGTCCTTTTCTATTTAGATAGTTTGGGCCCCAGCGTTTGCTCATACTATTTTCTTTCTGTGTCAGTATTTCTTCTTGTCTAACCGCCATTACATGTTTGGGGGCTTTCTGTTATCTTTGGGGTTCTGCTCCGGGGCAGATAGCTTTCCTATTTCTATCTTTAGGTGTAGTTAGTTTCTCAGGCTGTGACGAGGCGTCTAGGACCAACGTAGGAACGCTCCACGGCTGCCTCTAGTTGTGGTGGTTAGTCAGGGTACTGCAATCTCATAGATTCCAACTTCTCTGGTGTATTGCCTTTTTTTACCTGCACTCCTCAGCTACCGAAACATAACAGTATCACCGGCCAAAAAATTGAAAATTGTATGGTACTCACAGAAGGGAAAAAAATATATATATATTGTGAAAGAAAAAAGGTTGTCAGAGTTGTCAGAGATATTTTTCTGTTTGTTGCATTTTTTTTTTTTTTTTTCTTCTCTGTATCTCTGGGTGCTGGGGAGGATCTTTTCTCCCAATGGAGTTTGCACAGTTGTCTGGCCGTGTGGATCAGCTTGCCACTGAGGTTCAGAGTATTGCTGCATATCTTGCTAGGTTGCCTGTTGTGGAACCTAGGATCCCCATGCCAGATTTGTTTTTAGGGGATCGAGCTAAGTTTCAGAATTTCAAAAATAATTGTAAATTGTTTTTTGCCTTAAAATCTAAGTCCTCAGGAAACGCAGCGCAGCAGGTTCAAATTATCATCTCTCTCCTGCGCGGCGATCCTCAGGATTGGGCTTTTTCCCTGACACCTGGGGACCCTGTTTTGAGTGATGTTGATGCGTTTTTTCAGGCTTTGGGGTTATTGTACGATGAGCCTAATGTCACTGATCAAGCTGAAAAAACCTTGTTGGCATTAAATCGGGGGCTTGATGACGCTGAGTTATACTGTCAGAGATTCCGTAGGTGGGCAGTCCTGACCAAATGGAATGATGACGCTTTGGCGGCCCTTTTCCGGAAGGGTCTGTCAGATAATGTAAAGGATGTTATGGTGGGATTCCCTGTCCCCTCTGGTCTCAATGATTCTATGTCATTAGCGATTCAAATTGACAGACGTTTGCGTGAGCGGAGAAGTATGCGTGGAATGGTGTTGCCTTGTGAACCAGCTTCTGAATCCATGCAGTGTGATAGAGTGGTGTCTGGGGCACAGCGTCATGAGTTTCGAAAGCGCAATGGGTTATGTTTCTACTGTGGTGATGCCTCTCATGCTATTTCAGTCTGCCCTAAGCGGGGAAGACGTTTTGCACGCTCAGTTGTCTTGGGTAGTGTTCAGACTAAGTTTTTATTAACTGTCACTCTGATATGCTCTCTGTCCTCATTTTCTGCTCAGGCTTTCGTTGATTCTGGAGCAGCTATTAACCTGATGGATTATGATTTTGCTAAACGTTGTGGGTTTCCCTTGATACCCCTGCAGAGGTCTATTCCCCTACTGGGGATCGATTCTACCCCTTTGGCTGAGAATAAACCCCAGTTTTCTACTCAGGTGATAATGAGGGTTGAACCTGATCACCAGGAGTGCTGCAAATTTTTGGTTCTATATAATCTGCATGACATTATCGTGCTGGGTTTCCCTTGGTTACAGTCTCATAATCCTGTTTTGGATTGGAAATCTGTGTCTGTAACCAGTTGGGGCTGCCAATGTGTTAATACCAACACTCCTGTTTTTTCTGCCTCCCCCAGGCTCAGGATGTTCCTGACTTTTTGTTTGATTTTTCTGATGTGTTTAGCGAAAGTAAATCTGCATCCTTGCCTCCCCATAGGAGCTATGACTGCGCTATTGAATTAGTGCCGGGTAGTAAATTCCCTAAAGGTCGCCTTTTTAACTTGTCTGTACCTGAACATGACGCTATGCGGTCTTATATCAAGGAATCATTGGAGAAGGGTCATATCAGACCATCCTCTTCACCCTTAGGTGCCGGTTTTTTCTTTGTGGCCAAAAAAGATGGTTCATTAAGGCCGTGTATTGATTATCGTCTCTTGAACAATATTACTGTGAAATATCAATACCTGTTACCCTTGATTTCTGACCTGTTTTCCAGGGTGAAAAACGCTACTTGGTTTACCAAGCTTGACCTCAGGGGGGCGTATAACCTTATTCGCATTAAGCACGGGGATGAATGGAAGACGGCATTCAATACCCCTGAAGGGCATTTTGAGTACCTAGTGATGCCCTTTGGGCTCACTAATGCTCCTTCCGTCTTCCAGTCCTTCATGAATGACATTTTCAGGGATTTTGTGGACAAATTTCTGATTGTTTATTTGGATGATATCTTGTTTTTTTCCAATGACTGGGACTCTCATGTGAAACATGTTCGAACTGTATTCCAGATTTTGAGAGAGAATGCTCTGTATGTGAAGGGATCAAAGTGTCTTTTTGGCGTACAGAGGATCTCATTTCTGGGATTCATTTTGTCCCCATCTGTTATTGAAATGGACCCGGTCAAGGTTCAGGCCATCTGTGATTGGGTCCAACCTACTTCATTAAAGGCTCTTCAGAGATTTTTGGGTTTTGCCAATTTTTATCGTAAATTTATTGGTAATTTCTCGGTTATTGTTAAACCATTAACTGATTTGACCAGAAAGGGTTCTGATGTGGTGAATTGGCCTCCTGAGGCAGTCTCTGCATTTCAGGAACTTAAGCAGAGATTCACTTCTGCTCCTGTTCTACGGCAGCCTGATGTTTCTCTGCCATTTCAGGTGGAGGTTGATGCCTCTGAAATTGGGGCAGGTGCCGTTTTGTCCCAAAAAGATCCAGAGACCTCTAAAAGTAACCCTTGTGCCTTTTTCTCTCGAAAATTTTCTCCTACTGAACGTAATTATGACGTGGGTAATCGGGAGTTATTGGCCATGAAGTGGGATTTTGAAGAGTGGAGACATTGGCTGGAGGGAGCCAAACATCAGGTGGTGGTCCTTACGGACCATAAGAATCTGGTCTATCTGGAATCTGCCAAGCGACTCAATCCTAGACAGGCCAGGTGGGCCTTGTTTTTCACACGTTTTAATTTTGTGGTTTCCTTTCTTCCTGGCACTAAGAATGTTAAGGCGGATGCCCTCTCGAGGAGTTTCCTTGCGGACTCTCCTGAGTTATCTGATCCTTCTGTTATTTTGAAAGAGGGTGTAGTTCTTTCCGCCATCTCGCCCAATTTGAGACTTGCTCTGGAGGGGTGTCAGGAGGATAGGCCCGAGCGCTGCCCTGTTGGAAAATTGTTTGTCCCGGACCAATGGAAAAAGAGTGTGATGTCTGAGATTCATTGTTCCGCATTGGCTGGGCATCCCGGAATTTTTGGTACCAGAGACTTGGTTAGTCGGTCCTTTTGGTGGCCTACCTTGTCTCGTGATGTCAGGGAATTTGTGCAGTCCTGCGGGACTTGCTCTCGCTCCAAGCGTTGCTCTCGCTCTAGTGGTTTGTTGATGCCATTGCCTGTGCCCAAGAGACCATGGACCCATATCTCTATGGATTTCATTTCCGATCTTCCTGTTTCTCAGAGAATGACCACCATCTGGGTAATTTGTGATAGGTTTTCCAAAATGATACATCTTGTGCCATTACCTAAGTTGCCTTCCTCCTCTGAATTGGTGCCGTTGTTCCTTCAGCACGTGGTTCGTTTACACGGCATTCCTGAGAACATTGTGTCTGACAGAGGAGTCCAGTTTGTTTCCTGATTTTGGAGGACTTTTTGTTCTAAACTGGGTGTTCAATTGTCTTTCTCCTCGGCATTTCATCCTCAGACCAATGGTCAAACTGAGAGAACAAACCAGACATTGGAGACTTATCTAAGATGCTTTGTGTCTGCTGATCAGGATGACTGGGTCTCTTTTTTGCCTTTGGCTGAGTTTGCTCTTAATAATAGGGCTAGCTCTGCCACTTTGATGTCTCCGTTTTTCTGTAATTCTGGGTTTCACCCTCGATTTTCTTCAGGACAGACGGAGGCTTCTGTCTGTCCAGGTGTTGACTCTGTTGTGGAGCGTATGCAACAGATTTGGGACCAGGTAGTGGAGAGGTTGTCCCTCTCTCAGGAGAAGGCCCAGCGGTTTGCTAACCGGCATAGGACTGATGGTCCTCGGTTTAAAGTGGGGGACTTGGTCTGGTTGTCCTCAAAGAATATTCCTATGAGAGTAGCATCTCCTAAATTTAAGCCTAGGTTCATTGGACCTTATAAGATCATGGAGATTATTAATCCTGTTTCTTTTCGTTTGCTTCTTCCAGGGACATTTAAGATCCATAACGTGTTCCACAAGTCCTTGTTGAAGAGGTTTGTTGAGCCAGTGGTTCCTGCTGCTGTGCCTCCTGACCCTGTTTTGGTTGAGGGCAATCTGGAGTATGTGGTTGAGAAAATATTGGATTCTCGTTTTTCTAGACGGAAACTCCAGTATTTGGTTAAATGGAGAGGTTATGGTCAGGAAGACAATTCTTGGGTGTTTGCTTCGGACATCCATGCTAGGAGACTTATCCGTTTGTATCATAGAACTCATCCTGACCGACCTGGTTGCTCAAATGAGGGTTCGGTGACCCCTCCTCAAGGGGGGGGTACTGTTGTGAATGGGTTTGAGATGAGTTCTGAACAGAGGCTCCCTCTGGTGGTTACAAGCGGTGCTAGTGAAGATTGGGGGGACTGGGAATCAGGTGTTACTGACTGGTCTTATATAAGGGAGTCATTTTCCCATCAGGGTTGCCGGTGATCAATTGTTCTGGTCTGAATCCTTCATTCCAGTTTCCCTTGTAGCCTGCTGTGTCGTGTCTGCATCTCCTGCTAACAGATAAGTCTTTTACTTCTTTTGTGTTTTTGCTATATTTTTACATTTTGTCCTGCACTTCTTTGGGGGCCTTCAGGGTCCCCTCCGGTGGCTTCTGCCCTCTCAGTTTAGTTCAGCCACTGATGTTTGTACTTTTGCTTTTTCCAGTTTTTTCAGTGGCTGCTGTTTTGATTTTGTTACACCAGAGAACTAATTTAGGTGGTAGAGGTTGTGTGATCTCAGGTGATTTTGAAATTAGTAGAGTTGGTGTTTTTCAGGGTTTTCTGAGATTGCAGTAAGTACCCTTCCTATCCTTTTCTATTTAGATAGTTTGGGCCCCAGCGTTTGCTCATACTATTTTCTTTCTGTGTCAGTATTTCCTCTTGTCTAACCGCCATTACATGTTTGGGGGCTTTCTGTTATCTTTGGGGTTCTGCTCCGGGGCAGATAGCTTTCCTATTTCTATCTTTAGGTGTAGTTAGTTTCTCAGGCTGTGACGAGGCGTCTAGGACCAACGTAGGAACGCTCCACGGCTGCCTCTAGTTGTGGTGGTTAGTCAGGGTACTGCAATCTCATAGATTCCAACTTCTCTGGTGTATTGCCTTTTTTTACCTGCACTCCTCAGCTACCGAAACATAACAGCTCAGGACAAATTGCACAAAAACTTTTGGGGTCTTGTTACCCTTGGAAAAATAAAAATTGGGGTGAACAGATCGTTTTTGTGGAAAAAATATGATTTTTTATTTTCACGGCTCTATGTTATATACTTCTGTGAAGCACTTGGAGGTTCAAAGTGCTCACCACAGATCTAGATAAGTTCCTTAGGGGGTCTAATTTCCAAAATGGGGTCACTTGTGGGGGTTTCCACTGTTTAGACACATCAGGGCCTCTACAAACACGACATGACGTCCAGCCAATTCTGCGCTGAAAAAGTCAAACGGCGCTCCTTCCCTTCCAAGCTCTGCCATGCACCCAAACAGTGGTTTACCCCCACATATGGGGTATCAGCATGCTCAGGACAAATTGCACAAAAACTTTTGGGGTCTTGTTACCCTTGGAAAAATAAAAATTGGGGTGAAAAGATTGTTTTTGTGGAAAAAATATGATTTTTTATTTTCACTGTTCTATGTTATTAACTTCTGTGAAGCACTTGGAGGTTCAAAGTGCTCACCACACATCTAGATAAGTTCCTTAGGGGGTTAGTTTCCAAAATGGGGTCACTTGTGATGGGTTTCCACTGTTTAGACACATCAGGGCCTCTACAAACGCGACATGGACGTCCAGCCAATTCTGCGTTGAAAAAGTCAAATGTCGCTCCTCCCTTGCGACCTCTGCCGTGCGCCCAAAAAGTGGTTTACCCCCACATATGGGGTATCGGCTTATTCAGGAGAAATTGCACAACAAATTTTGTGGTTCATTTTTTCTTTTAACACTTGTGAAAATAAAAAAAATAGGTTCCGAAGTAAAGTTTTTGCAAAAAAAGTTAAATGTTAATTTTTTCCTTCCACATTGCTTCAGTTCCTGTGAAGCACGTAAAGGGTTAATAAACTTTTTGAATGTGGTTTTGAGCACCTTGAGGGGTGCAGTTTTTAGAATGGTGTCACTTTTGGGTATTCTTTATCATATAGACCCCTCAAAGTGACTTCAAATGTGATGTGGTCCCTAAAAACAAAATGGTGTTGTAAAAATGAGAAATCGCTGGTCAACTTTTAACCCTTATAACTTTGTAAAGAAAAAAAATTTTGGTCCCAAAATTGTGCTGATGTAAAGTAGACATGTGGGCAATGTTATTTATTAAGAAATTTGTGTGACATATCTCTCTGATTTAAGGGCATAAAAATTTAAAGTTTGAAAATTGTTAAATTTTCAAAATTTTCGCCATATTTCCGTTTTTTTCATAAATAAACACAAGTCATATCAAAGAAATTTTACCAGTAACGTGAAGTACAATATGTCACGAAAAAACAATCTCAGAATCAGCGGGATTCGTTAAAGCGTTCCAGAGTTATAACCTCATAAAGTGACAGTGTCAGAATTGTAAAAATTGGCCCGGTCATTAAGCTGCAAAATGGCTCTGTCACTAAGGGGTTAATACCTGCAGCCTGATCTCGTTCCACTTCACCACCTATTCTGACTTGATTACTCCCTATTTTTTGATTCCTCATACATGTATCATGGGTATTTGTGATTCGTATCCTTTTTAATTTTTAATGTATATTTTGTCAATAAAAATTTACTAATTTTATCGACTTTTCTATTATCTTCCATTTTTGAGTGGTGTTTTTTGGATACTTGTTATCCTTTTTTTGGTGATACAGTGGGGAAAAAAAGTATTTAGTCGCCACCAATTGTGCTGGTTCTCCCCTATAAAGATGAGAGGCCTGTAATTGACATAATAGGCCACAACTATGAGAGACAAATGAGAAAAGAAATCTAGAAATTGACCTCGTCTGATTTGGTAAGATTTATTTATCAAATTATGGTGGAAAATAAGTATTTGGTCACCTAAAAACATGGAAGATTTCTGTCTCTCACAGACCTGCAACTTCTGTAAGAGGCTCCTCTGGCCTCCACTCATTACCTGTAGTAATGGCGCCTGTTTGTACTTATCAGTATAAAAGACCCCTGTCCACAACCCCAAACAGTCACACTCCAAACTCCACTATGGTGAAGACCAAAGAGCTGTGGAAGGACACCAGAAACAAAACTGTAGCCCTGCCCCAGCTGGGGAGACTGAATCTGCAATAGGCAGCAGCTTGGTGTGATGAAATCAACTGTGGGAGCAATAATAAGAAAATGGAAGACATACAAGACCACTGATCATCTCCCTCGATCTGGGGCTCCACGCAAGATCAAACCCAGTGGGGTGAAAATGATCACAAGAACGGTGAGCAAAAATCCCAGAACCACACGGGGAACCTAGTGAATGACCTGCATAGAGCTGGGACCACCGTAACAAAGGCTACCATCAATAACACACTACGCTGCCTGGGGCTCAGATCCTGCAGTGCCAGACATGCCCCCCTGCTTAAGCCAGTACATGTCCGGGCCCGTCTGATGTTTGCTAGAGAAAATTTGGATTATCGAGTATTGGGAGAATGTCATATGGTCTGATGAAACCAAAGTAGAACGGTTTGGTAGAAACAAAACTCGTCGTGTTTGAAGGAGACAGAATGCGGAGTTGCATCCAAAGAACACCATACCTACTGTGAAGCATGGAGGTGGCAACATCATGCTTTGAGGATGTTTCTCTGCAAAGGGACCAGGACGACTGATCCGTGTACATGAAAGAATGAATGGGGCCATGTATCGTGAGATTTTAAGTGCAAACCTCCTTCCGTCAGCAAGGGCATTGAAGATGAAACGTGGATGGGTCTTTCAGCAAGATAATGATCCCAAGCACACCGCCAAGGCAACGAAGGAGTGGCTTCATAAGAAGCATATGAAGGTCCTGGAGTGGCCTAGCCAGTCTCCAGATCTCAACCCCATAGAAAACCTTTGGAGGAAGTTGAAAGTCCGTGTTGCCCAGTGACAGGCCCAAAACATCACTGCTCTAGAGGAGATCTGCATGGAGGAATGGGCCAACATACCACCAGCAGTGTGTGCCAAGCTTGTGAAGACTTACAGAAAACGTGTCACCTCTGTCATTGCCAACAAAGGATATAACAAAATACTGAGATGAACTTTAGTTAATGACCAAATACTTATTTTCCATCATAATTGGCAAAATAAATCTTCCAAATCAGACGAGGTGATTTTCTGGATTTGTTTTCTCATTGTGACTCATGGTCGTGGTCGACCTCTGATGTCACTTACAGGCCTCGCTCATCTTTATAGGGGGAGAACTTGCACAGTTGGTGGCTGACTACATACTTTTCCCCCACTGTATATGGTTATAATGCACCCGTTTACTTTTTCCTTGATTACAATGGGGATACTGATTTTTACATTCTAAGGCCCCTTTACACTCAGGATATATTTTTGGATATTTTTCTGTTATAATGTATGTTCCTCATCCTGACCTTCATACAGTAATTATGTCACCCAATTATTTAATATGGTGCCAGATCCTTGGCCCCTTTATTTAATGTTCCCATCCTGGACCCCAATGTCCACTTTAATAAGGTTCCAATAGTGGACCCCTTCCAGTAATAATGTCCCCATCTTGGGCCCCTTTATTCAATGTCCCCATCCTAGGCCCCTGTGTCAGTCCCTATGTCTCAAGGAGTTTGTATGTTCTCCTCGTGTTTGCGTGGGTTTCCTCCGAGTTCTCCGGTTTCCTCCCACATTCCAAAGACATAGTGATAGGGAATGTAGATTGTGAGCCCCATCTGGGACAGCGACGATAATGTCTTTAAAGCACTGTGGAATAAATGGCGCCATATGATTAAAATAAATAAATACTACCTTGCCCAGTCACAGGGTGGGGGAATTCTTCTCACCTTACTGCACTCCCCGGCGTCCTCTTGTGGCTTTTTATTTGGCGTGGTTGTTAAAATGGCCACCGACTTCAGCTGTGACAGGGCGCTCTACACTGTGACAGGCCACGCACTGACGTCACATAACGGTACCATTGCAAGGCTGCCGGCCTATCAAAGGCTGCAGGAGTCAGTGTGCGTCCTCTGTTAGCATGTAACGTTGGCGCGCGGCCTGTCACAGAGCAGCCGGAGTTCATCTTGATGTGCGTCATCACCAGGGCCGGCTCCATTTTTTCGTGGGCAGGTTTTATTTCTATGGAATTATCATTTTGTAAGGAAGTCAATGCCCTCTTTTCGTCCAATGTTAAATTACTCCTAGGTAAAAAAAAAAAAAACTCTCCTGTCCCTGTTTTAATCAAAGACTCTACACCATGTTCCAAATTATTCTGCAAATGATATTTTTCTCTGATTTTCCTAAGTGGTCGGTGCAGATGACAGTCAGCTAATAACAGTCATCACCCGTTAGATTATACATGGAATTTTATTGAAGAAACCTCCCAATGATAACAGTATAATCTCCACAATGAATAAACCTCAGAATGCTCCAGATTATTAGGACAGGAGAATTTCTGAACATTTGATCTGTTGTAAAGAACTGAAAATGCTCATTTGTGGAATTTTCAGCATTAGCATCAGCACTGAACAAAAAAGCTACTTAACTCCAGAACATCCTAACAGGACAAGTTCCATGTAACATAGGACCCTTCTTTGATGTCACCTTCACAATTCTCGCATCCATTGAACTTGTGAGTTTTTGGAGAGTTTCTTCTTGTATTTCTTTGCCTCCCAGAGCTGCTGTTTTGATGTGATCGTCCTCCCACCCTCATAGATATTTTACTTGATGATACTCCAAAGGGTCTCTATAGGGTTGAGGTCAGGGGAAGATGGTGGCCACACCATGAGTTTATCTCCTTTTATACCCATAGCAGCCAATGACTCAGAGGTCTTCTTTGCAGCATGAGATGGTGCATTGTCATGATTGAAGATGATTTTGCTCCTGAAGACACGTTTCTGCTTTTTATACCATGGAAGAAAGTTGTCAGTCAGAAACTCTATATACTTTGCAGAGGTCATTTTCACACCTTCAGGAACCTTACAGGGCCCTAACAGCTGTTTCCCCATGATTCCGGCCCAAAACATGACTCCACCACCTCCTTGCTGACATCACAGCCTTGTTGGGACATGGTGGCCATCCACCAACCATCCACTACTCCATCCATCTGGACCATCCAGGGTTGCTCGACACTCTTCAGTAAACAAGACTGTTTGAAAATTAGTCTTCATGTATGTCTGGGCCCACTGCAACCGTTTCTGCTTGTGAGCACTGTTTAGGGGTGGCCGAATAGTAGATTTATGCACCACAGCAAGCCTTAGAAGGATCCCACACCTTGAGGTTCGAGGGACTCCAGAGGCACCAGCAGCTTCAAATATCTGTTTGCTGGTTTGTAATGGCTTTATAGCAGCTGCTCTCTTAATCTGATGAACTTGCCTGGCAGAAACCTTCCTCATTCTGCCTTTATCAGCACGAACACGTCTGTGCTCAGAATCAGCCACAAATCTCTTAACAGTACGATGATCACGCTTAAGTTTTCGGGAAATATCTAAAGTTTTTTATCCCTTGACCAAGGCATTGCACTATTTGATGCTTTTCAGCAGCAGAGAGATCCTTTTTCTTTCCCATTTTACTTGAAAACTCTGGCTGCTTAATAGTGTGGAACATCCAGTTTTCCTTTTATTGGGCTCACATGGCAAACTAATTATCACGGTATATGAGATTGATTTCAGTTATCTAAAGAACCCTGAGACACAAACCATCAATGGGTTTCATTTACAAAAAAAAACAAAAAACGCTGACACTTTAAACCAATTTGCATAATAATTTGGAACATGGTGTACTTCCCTTTTAATAAAACCAGTATCGGTTTCCACCGGATGGTATCTTTTGGGGGAACAAAAGTACTGTGAGTTTTTAAACCTAAGCAATTCATTTCATACAATCAACATTTGCTTCAGTATTAGGCTGTGCCATAGACGGTATAGATATAGGCATCTGGCGAATTCTACAACATCAGCCTGTTGTTGTTGCTTCTAGAGAAGGTCATGGGTCACAGGTGGGTCTGCGGTTGAGGCCACCTGTGTAGTTTCCACCCGGGCAGGGTTGTCTCTTGGTTGGCAAGCTGCAGATTTTGCAGCTTGGTTGGTTGGCCAGGCGGTTGACTTTAACTGTGGTTCAGTTGTCCTTTGCATGGCCTTTGACTTTCACTTTGGCAACTTTCTTGGGTAAAAGTATGGCATTCATCATTGTACAGATTTATAATTCCTGAAAGGCTTGTGTGATGACACAGCATTTATTCTTAATTATGCCAGACATAATTTAAGTAAGTAAGGAGGTACAGTACAGACCAAAAGTTTGGACACACCTTCTCATTCAACGATTTTTCTGTATTTTCATGACTATGAAAATTGTACATTCACACTGAAGGCATCAAAACTATGAATTATCACATGTGGAATTATACATTACACTTTACAAAAAAGTGTGAAACAACTGAAAATATGTCTTATATTCTAGGTTCTTCACAGTAGCCACCTTTTGCTTTGATTACTGCTTTGCACGCAGAAAAGGTGAACGGATGGACTCTACATGCCTGGTTCCCACCGTGAAGCATGGAGGAGGTGGTGTGATGGTGTGGGGGGGCTTTGCTGGTGACACTGTTGGGGATTTATTCAAAATTGAAGGCATAGTGAACCAGCATGGCTACCACAGCATCTTGCACCAGCATGCTATTCCATCCAGTTTGCGTTTAGTTGGACTATCGTTTATTTTTCAACAGGACAATGACCCCAAACACACCTCCAGACTGTGTAAGGGCTATTTGACCAAGAAGGAGAGTGATGGGGTGCTATGCCAGATGACCTGGCCTCCACAGTCACCAGACCTGAACCCAATCGAGATGGTTTGGGGTGAGCTGGACCGCTCACCGCTTCAATTTTGAATAAATCCCCAACAGTGTCACCAGCAAAGCACCCCCACACCATCACACCACCTCCTCCATGCTTCACGGTGGGAACCAGGCATGTAGAGTCCATCCGTTCACCTTTTCTGCATGCAAAGCAGTAATCAAAGCAAAAGGTGGCTACTGTGAAGAACCTAGAATATAAGACATATTTTCAGTTGTTTCACACTTTTTTGTAAAGTGTAATGTATAATTCCACATGTGATAATTCATAGTTTTGATGCCTTCAGTGTGATTCTACAATTTTCATAGTCATGAAAATACAGAAAAATCGTTGACTGAGAAGGTGTGTCCAAACTTTTGGTCTGTATTGTATGTAGTATTAGATTTATGTCTTGTGTGTATTTTTCTGGGGCTGTTTTGTGGTTCAATTACGTACAGTATTTCCACACTGTTTTACCCTCACCCTGTGTTGTCTGAGTAGTATTATGCCCATGGGAAAGGAAAGCGGCCATTCAATGGGATGATCCCTGGTTCATGTGGTTTCGAGCTAGCAGACTAGAGAACCCACTGATCCCCCTATTGTCTCCTCAGCTTGCCTGCTGCTGTGAGGAAAGATTGAGCTCTCCATATAGGTTCATAGTCGTGAGCTATGCCAAAATTATAGCAGCTGTCTGTATAAATGGTGGCAGTCTGGTCTTTAGCATGTCTGTACTGCAGGCTTCTTCTAGGGCATGGCGTTCATCTTCCTGGGCAGTGGTTCTGCTTTTATGGTTTTCAGTAGGGAAACAGAATATCGAGTATAGAACCAGCCATCCATGCCATACCACGATCCATCCACAAAGAGCTTGTGGTCTTGGTTATCTAGCAGGACATTGATAACATGACTGAAATCCCCCGTTTTCTGGGTCATTAGCTGCTTACAGTCATGCTCCTCTTCTGGCTCAACTAGCAGGTCACCCAGATTACCATTACCACCCCCTCCCACTGTGTAGCCCTGGTGTGTGAAGGCACACGCAGTACCCTGGAGGATGTGTGGAGAGATAGCAGTTTAATGCTAAATGAACATTCATTCCAACATGCACTTAGACACGCCCACAGGTTTATAAGCTTGTGACATCAGCAGGGAGTGTTCAGTCAGAGAGTGTCCTGTCTTCAGTCAGTTCAGTTTGTCTGAGGAGACAGTCAGTCAGCGAGAAGTCTGTGCAGGAGAGAGGAGTGAGCTGCAGATAATTCAGACGCCTGTCTAGAGGACGGTAGAGGTTCAGAGACGTGCTCCTGCCTAAAAGTATTACTGGTATTCTGCTAGCAAGCTCTGGAAGGAACTAAGAAGGAACTGACTGATATATATATCTGTGAAGTGAGGGATGCTTATGCTACCAGCACGGGCAAGGCGAAAGGCACAGTGGTAGATATTGTGAGTGCTTTAGGATTGGAAGTCCTGCACTGTTAACCGGTTACTGGGACCGAAGCATCACCATAGCTTCATGCATGGTGGTAGAAGAACCAGATTTATTGGAGGGAACTACGCTTCAGGCTGGTTGTACTCGTCATATTGGAAGTAAAGGAGGCCCCTAACTTGCCCAGCTGCTATATCGAAATACATCCTCCTTGGATCAGCCTCCCTGGGACCTGCTTGAACATCTTACAAGTAAAGGTATGGAAAGACGCTGACCGTGTGAGACTGTGTTCTTTATCTGCACCCGACTTCACAAATCCCATAGACTTTGAGGGACCAGTCCCACCTGTAGGGGACCCGACATCTAGCTGCCTCACCATCCCCTCAGAGATCTACAGCAGCGCTGGTACTAATTACCAGAATACTACAGGTGGCGTCACGAACTGTACATAAATCAATCCCCTGTAAATATATCCCCAACATACGCCAGACCGCCAGGGCCACAGACCGAGCCACAGCTACCTGTGACAAAATCCCCATAGACTTCCATGGGCTCGGCTCTGAGTACCCCATTGCCCTGGTAACCCACAATTGTGGTGGCGGGTCGACACAACTTTGGCGTCACGAACAGGATGCGAAACTCGCGGAATTGCGAGCCCTGTGTGCCTAAGGAATTGTTTTTGTGAGAAAGGACTGTTTGCACTTTTGGCGCCAAAATCGCCATTTTGCCGCCATATTCGCGCCCTCAGGCGCTGGAGAAGAAGGTGGGCGTACCTGTAAAAGCGCGCTGTTGCCTGGCTCCGCCCCCGGCTCTGACTCATCGGCAGGTCCTGCGACAGGAAGTGAACGCTCTGACATCAGAGCGCCTGCGACGAAGGTCCTGTCTCCACCGAAAAGGAATGAAGGAGATAGAGAGACGCTGGCGTGCCCTGAAACAGCGGCTGCTGAGGGACGCAGTGTTCTCTCCTACAAGCATAATGCCGTCTCCTGAATTCCCAAGTTCCCTGCTGAGGAAGGCTGAAGAGAAACCGGAGGCTGCCCCCAAAAGTACCGATCCTGATCCCACCGATGGAGCGGTGGAGGCAAAGGAGGTTGAGGAGGTACCGCCAGTTCCGGAACGCCCGCCCGGCCAGGAGGCCGCAGCAGATGATCAATTCCTGGTAGGGACACCGGCGGGGACCCAGCCGTCAATGATGGAGAGCGACTGGGAAGAGATGGAGCAGCGACAGCAGCAGGTTAGTGCGTCCTCAATTGAGCCATTGCGCACACCTGCTTCCTGCTCTGCATCACACCAGCATTGTGCGTCCTATTCCGCATCGCCCCCTGCGTACACCTCTGCATCGCAATCGGCGACCCAATCTACATCGCAAACTGCGTTTACAGCTGAATCGCCCCCTGCAACGCAAATTGAGACGCAGTCGGCGTCTCACGAGAAAGAGATACCCGTTGCGCCCCTGATGGTTCATACAAAGACTGTTGCGACCCAGACTCTGATCGCAGCACATGATCTGTTCGTCATGAGATCTAGGGATCATCGCATTGTTCCAGCCCCCGGGATGGAAAGTGTAACAGAAATTAATAAAGAGATGTGAAGAACGGTAGGACCCAGACAGGGTTTACCGCAGCTGAGAAGATGTATATAAGTTTTTATAAAAGTGAAAGTAGTTTGTACCGTTAATATGAAAAATGTCTATTTGATACTTTGTGTATTTTTCTATGTTTAATGCAACGTTCAAGATATTCGTACCTCCCGGATGGGAAGAAGTTAATGTTTGTTGTTATGCATAAACAAAATTTTCTGTCTTCTTGTATTTCACAGCCCGGGAGTGCTGTCTTTTACCATGGGGGAATGTGTAGCCCTGGTGTGTGAAGGCACACGCAGTACCCTGGAGGATGTGTGGAGAGATAGCAGTTTAATGCTAAATGAACATTCATTCCAACATGCACTTAGACACGCCCACAGGTTTATAAGCTTGTGACATCAGCAGGGAGTGTTCAGTCAGAGAGTGTCCTGTCTTCAGTCAGTTCAGTTTGTCTGAGGAGACAGTCAGTCAGCGAGAAGTCTGTGCAGGAGAGAGGAGTGAGCTGCAGATAATTCAGACGCCTGTCTAGAGGACGGTAGAGGTTCAGAGACGTGCTCCTGCCTAAAAGTATTACTGGTATTCTGCTAGCAAGCTCTGGAAGGAACTAAGAAGGAACTGACTGATATATATATCTGTGAAGTGAGGGATGCTTATGCTACCAGCACGGGCAAGGCGAAAGGCACAGTGGTAGATATTGTGAGTGCTTTAGGATTGGAAGTCCTGCACTGTTAACGGTTACTGGGACCGAAGCATCACCATAGCTTCATGCATGGTGGTAGAAGAACCAGATTTATTGGAGGGAACTACGCTTCAGGCTGGTTGTACTCGTCATATTGGAAGTAAAGGAGGCCCCTAACTTGCCCAGCTGCTATATCGAAATACATCCTCCTTGGATCAGCCTCCCTGGGACCTGCTTGAACATCTTACAAGTAAAGGTATGGAAAGACGCTGACCGTGTGAGACTGTGTTCTTTAACCGCACTCGACTTCACAACTCACATAGACTTTGAGGGACCAGTCCCACCTGTAGGGGACCCGACATCTAGCTGCCTCACCATCCCCTCAGAGATCTACAGCAGCGCTGGTACTAATTACCAGAACACTACAGGTGGCGTCACGAACTGTACATAAATCAATCCCCTGTAAATATATCCCCAACATACGCCAGACCGCCCGGGCCACAGACCGAGCCACAGCTACCTGTGACAAAATCCCCATAGACTTCCATGGGCTCGGCTCTGAGTACCCCATTGCCCTGGTAACCCACAATTGTGGTGGCGGGTCGACACACCACCTCCAGAGGCAACAAGGTGGCTGAATTCAGACCAGTGCAAGATTGAATGGTGATGTTATTAGGCATAAGGAGGGCACATTGAAGCCTGAGATGACGAGCAGAACTGAGATGTTTTGGTTGTACTTAAGAAAAAATGTCAGTAACATCATGAGGGACATAAGCAGTCAGGGAGAAAGTCAGAACAATTTCAGCAGACTTTTCTAAGAAGAGCTGCACAGCATTTATGGCTCTCAAAGAAAAGGGAGCAGCTCTTGCAACAGGGTCTAGGCGGATGGAGTAGTAGGCCACCGGTTGCTGTTTATCGCCATGGGCTTGGGTGAGTGCACCAGACACATGGTCTGATATTTCAAGACCGTTCAGCTTGAAGGCTTTGAGTAATCTGGGATGTCTAAGGCTGGAGAGGAAGCAATGGTCAGTTTGAGGGTATAGAAGTTTTCTAGAGCTCCAGAAGTCGAACCGATGGGCCACAATATGAGACAACGCCAAGAAAAGTTCTCAAAGCTGCAGGATTGGAAGAAGGGGTGACCATCTCAATACCCTTCTTTCTGTCTGTAGTGAGGTGCTTTACCCCGCAGAAATACAGTGGCATAAAAACGTGACAGTTATGCAGCAAAACTGGAGTTTCTTTTTAGAAGATTTGCAACCAATGTCTGTAAGAAACTGTAGAAAGTACAGAGTGTTTTCAATACGGTCCTTTACTGGGGCATCAAAGGAGTAAAGGGTATGCCACACTAAACAATATCGCTAACGGGATCGCTAAAAAACGTCACTATTTAGCGATCCCGTTAGCGATATTGTTCAGTGCGGCAGCTTCCAGCGACGAGCTTCCTGCTGTGATCTCGCTCGTCGCTGGAATCGTTCCGGACCCTATTTCATCGCTGGCGCTCCCGCTGGGTAAGTATCTTATCGCTGTGTGGCACCTTTTCTTAGCGATTTAGCAGTACTTTTGTACCGCTAAAGTCGTTAAGAAGATCGCTAACGGCGATAGCGTCGTTAACTATATCGCTAAATGTGACTGCATTTAGCGATATAGAAACAATCCCGCTAGCGATCTCATTAGTATGCAACGCTAACGAGATCGCTAGCGGGATAGCTTAGTGTGGCAGTACCTTAAGTCTTTGACATACTGGAGAAGGACTGTGTGTGGCCCAGCTACGCAGGTACACACATAAAAATCCAGGAGAGTGCACAGGACAGGAAGGTAACAGCAACGCTTGATATTCATTCACTGTCACTCACACTTTCAGACACACCCTTCTGAGACAAAAAGGGGAGTGACACGTATCTGAAGTGGTTAGTCAGTCAGCCAACCTAGGAGGGAGAGTAGTGGAATCTGGCTCCTGTCTTCGGACGGATCAGCTCAGTGTCAGTCCAAGTGGGACTTAGAGGATACTGAGGGCTACTCAGCGAGCCCTAGAGAAAGCTGACCTCGCCATTGAAAGTTACAAGTGTTTATGTTAAGAGCATGAAGCAGGGCGAAGGGCGCAGTGGAGAAGACAGAGCAGTGCTACAGGTATTGGATTACCTGCACTAAATTGCCGGACACCGGGGTCCGAAGCGTTGCTATTGTTTCAAGCATAGTAACAAGAAAACCGGAGGCATCTGGACTACAGGTCGCAGAGAGCAGCCCTAAGTGTCAATACGTAACCGGAGTCAGGTGGAACAGGGACTTTGAGTCAAGCGCAGACAAAAGTAAGGACTTAGTTTCATCACCTAGAAGGCTCCACCACAATGTTGGCCGGGCAGTACAGCTATTGAGAAAGCTGGAGATTCAGAGTTAACTTCGCTTCAGGCAAGTTGGACTCACATGTATATGGAAGTAAAGGAGGCCTCTAACCTGCTCAGCTGTTACCCGAATGTGCACTCTCCACCCCGACCAGCTCCCCGGGATCTGCTTGAACCACCATCAGTAAAAGGTATGAAAAGAAGCTGCATTGTGTTTGGCTGAATTCTTACTACACCCTGCATCATCATCATCACCATAGACTTCCAGGGACCCGTCTCACCTGTGGGAGACTTACTACCAAGCTGCCCCATAACATCCCCTGTGAAAGTCCTTAGAGCAGCGCTGGTATAATTTACCAGAAACCGCAGGTGGCGTCACGAACTACCTATACCTAATAATCCCCTGTAAATATTCCCCCATTGCACGACCGCCAGGGCCACGGACCGAGCCACCGCTACCAGTGACAACTCCCATAGATTTCCATGGGCTCGGCTCCGACTACCCCATAGCCCTGGTATCCACAATTGTGGTGCGTGGTCGGAACAAACTTGGCGTCACGAACAGGATCCGAAAGCTTGCAGTTGTGAGTCCTGTGTGCCTATATGAACTGTTTGGTGAAAAAAAAAAGACTGTGTGTCACTTTTGGCGCCAAATACCGCCATTTTGCCGCCATATTGGCGCCCTGAGGCGCTGGTGAAGAAGGTGGGCGTACATTCGTGGGCGTGTACCCCCCAGTGGCGCGAGAGTTATGGCCGCCCTCTCCAAATGTTACTACAATGTGCGGTCCTGCCCCACTGCTAAGGAAATCCGCCTCCTCTTCATCCTCTATACGAAGAGGAGGAGACGCAAAGCCCGCCTCCACGGAAGAGACCAGATTGTTCCAGATGGAAACTACATTCTGGCCTGGGACGAGATGGCGGAAGGACAGGAGAATCTGTGCCAAGGATCGGAAGATTTTCTACCTGTGACGGAGCTGTCCCCAGATAGGGACACCGACCCCGCCATGATGGAGCTGCGGAAGGAGAATGAGGAGCTAAAAAGGAAGCTCCAGTGTCGTGCTGATCTAAAGGAGATGGAGAAACATTGGCGTGCCCAAACACAGCGGCTGCTGTGGGACGCAGTGTTCTCTCCTACAAGCCAAGGGCCGTCTCCTGAATTCCTGAAATCGCTGTTGGAGAAGGCTGAGGGACGACCGGAGGTTACCGCCGAAAGTGCTGTACCTGATCCCACCGATGCGGAGGTGGAGGAGAAGGAGGCTGAGGAGGTATTGCCCGGACCGGAGTGCCAGTCAGGCCAGGAGGCCACCGCAGAGTACCGCTCCCCGGTAAGGTCACCGGAGGGGTCCCAGCCATCGTTGCCGGAAGTCGACTGGGACGAGATGGAGCGATTAGATGACGTCACTTATGCCGTACAGTGGGAAAGTGAGTGGCGCCATCGTGAGGAGGAGCAGCAACGCCAAAAGCAGGAGAGAGAAAGAGACATCCAGCGGTCCCGACAGAAACAACATGAGGAATTCATAGCTGACAAGGAGACCGTCCGCAGGGATAAAGGTACCCTACGGGAACAGCGGTGGCAGGGGTGCGTCACCGAGTTCCAGCTCCGCAAGGGCTGGGGCTTCATCCGTGAGCCGGGCCTCTTCGCAGGGGTCTTTGTAAGCCGCCGGGATGTGGAGTCCCACTTACCAATCGGTCATCCTGGGAGGGACCTGATTAATGGGGACATTGTGAGCTACACCCGTCATTGGGGTTTAAAAGGGTGGTATGCCCTGAACGTCTCCATCGTTAGTGACCCCGTCCCCGACGCCGGTACTGAAGCGTCCCAGTTCAGAGCTCCCACCGCACCAGGCCATGCCCCAGCATCGCCCCTGCTTCGCAATCAGCGACCTGCCCTGCTTCGCAATCAGCGACCTATTCGGCATCGCAATCAGCAAAGTGTCCCGCAACGCAACCTGCGACTCATTCTGGATCGCAACTGGATGATGCGACCACAGTTAAATCGCAGCCTAAGCCTGAATCTTTGATGAGAAGCCAATATTTGCCTGAGACACCCGATGCGTCCCAGAAGGTTCGCACAAGGACTGTGGCCACTCAAACGCAGATATCGGGCCATGACTTATTTGTTATGGGATCCAAAGAGCATCGCGTCGTTCCAGCCCCAGGAGTGGAAGACGTAATGGAAAGTTTGTAAAAGTGAAGACCGGTAGGACCCAGACAGGGGTTTACCGCATTATAGAAATTGTAAAAAGTTCTGAGGAAATAATTGCCATTTTTGCACTTTATTACTGTGTATACTGATGTTTTACATAGAATACCCGGCTGGGTAAAGTGAGAGTTAGAGAATTTGAAAAGTTAAAGAATAAAGATGTAGATTGCATAGTTGCATAGACTACCCCGGTTGGGTAAATTCAGTTAAAGTATATGTGAAAACTTGAAAATTGAGTTTATAAATGTGTCTTTAACCATGCCATGGACTGAGAGGCTGAGGACTGTGCCGGCCCAAAAACTTATTTTGTACATAGTTGCGCTTCGGTGCATTATCTTGGTTTTACATAAAACCACTACTACTATCTACCTCTGAAGAAAAACCCGTATGGTGGGCCTAGAGTGAGGTCTCCAGTCAGAAGTGCTGCAGCCACCCAGGACCCACGTGGGAGGTTTTTGGTGCGGGTCCTCCACAAGTATCTTGTATATATGCGAATGTTTGATATTTTGATACTTTTGATACTTTTGTATTTTTTCCATTGTACAAAATGTAACGTTTAAGAATTCGTACCTCCCGGATGGGAAGAGTTATAATGTTTATGTTAATGCAAAACAAAATGTTCTTTTTTGTCTTTTACAGCCCGGGAGTGCTGTGTTTTACCAAGGGGGGATGTGTGGCCCAGCTACGCAGGTACACACATAAAAATCCAGGAGAGTGCACAGGAAGGTAACAGCAACGCTTGATATTCATTCACTGTCACTCACACTTTCAGACACACCCTTCTGAGACAAAAAGGGGAGTGACACGTATCTGAAGTGGTTAGTCAGTCAGCCAACCTAGGAGGGAGAGTAGTGGAATCTGGCTCCTGTCTTCGGACGGATCAGCTCAGTGTCAGTCCAAGTGGGACTTAGAGGATACTGAGGGCTACTCAGCGAGCCCTAGAGAAAGCTGACCTCGCCATTGAAAGTTACAAGTGTTTATGTTAAGAGCGTGAAGCAGGGCGAAGGGCGCAGTGGAGAAGACAGAGCAGTGCTACAGGTATTGGATTACCTGCACTAAATTGCCGGACACCGGGGTCCGAAGCGTTGCTATTGTTTCAAGCATAGTAACAAGAAAACCGGAGGCATCTGGACTACAGGTCGCAGAGAGCAGCCCTAAGTGTCAATACGTAACCGGAGTCAGGTGGAACAGGGACTTTGAGTCAAGCGCAGACAAAAGTAAGGACTTAGTTTCATCACCTAGAAGGCTCCACCACAATGTTGGCCGGGCAGTACAGCTATTGAGAAAGCTGGAGATTCAGAGTTAACTTCGCTTCAGGCAAGTTGGACTCACATGTATATGGAAGTAAAGGAGGCCTCTAACCTGCTCAGCTGTTACCCGAATGTGCACTCTCCACCCCGACCAGCTCCCCGGGATCTGCTTGAACCACCATCAGTAAAAGGTATGAAAAGAAGCTGCATTGTGTTTGGCTGAATTCTTACTACACCCTGCATCATCATCATCACCATAGACTTCCAGGGACCCGTCTCACCTGTGGGAGACTTACTACCAAGCTGCCCCATAACATCCCCTGTGAAAGTCCTTAGAGCAGCGCTGGTATAATTTACCAGAAACCGCAGGTGGCGTCACGAACTACCTATACCTAATAATCCTCTGTAAATATTCCCCCATTGCACGACCGCCAGGGCCACGGACCGAGCCACCGCTACCAGTGACAACTCCCATAGATTTCCATGGGCTCGGCTCTGAGTACCCCATAGCCCTGGTATCCACAATTGTGGTGCGTGGTCGGAACAACTGCATAGTTGGATGGTCTGTGCCAGTCTTCTAGGACTGAAGACATAGCGGCCATGTATTGGCTGGGTGAGTTTTGGGCACCTTATGGGAGTACCACCCAGGTGTACTGTTTGCTCTGGTGTGTGAAGGCAAACAAATACCAAGAATCGGAGTGGAGTGTTACAGACAAGAAAGCATTAGCTAGATCAATGACCATGAAATGGGTGGCCATGTGAGGGATCTGTGCCAGTGGCCTCATTAACAGCCTGCAAGTCACGGATCATGCGATATTGGGCAAGCTGACCTTTATTTACTTTTTTCTTGACCAGGAGCCGTGAGATATTGCATGGCGATTAGTGATGAGCTAGTGTATTCGTTACTATTCTCTATTCGCACGGTATTTGGGTTACTCGATACATTGGGAGTATTTGTGTACTCGCCTCGCTATATTCGGATGTGCCGCCCTGCAATTTTGGCGCCTCCTTTGCAGCCACTAAACATGCTGGGCTTCTTAACCAATCACAGTAATACTGCAGACATCTTGGTTGTGGCACTCCTGTGATTTGCTGGCCGCCCAGCATCATAGAGTCTATTTAAGCCCTGCCCCCGCCATTTTGTGCACATTGCCTGCGTCCTACAAATATAGGAAGAGATCACTCAGCTGCTAGGGAGAGTCTTTAGGCCTGTTGATAACACAAAAGCCCTTTTCAGGGCTTCCTGCAGCGTATAATGGGTCAGTGTAGACTAGGTTGAGAGAGATACTCGAGCAGGGACAGTTTAAAGGAGCCGGTCACTAGCTCCATAATACCACCAAAAAACAGCCCTTTTCAGAGCTGAAGACACACAGCAAAGTCAGAGTACAGGGAGGAAGAGGTTAGTGTTACTCCAGTGGCCATCTTAAAACAGTTCTTGTTAGAGGCAAAGCAATATTTTTCCAGCACACAGAGTACTAGCATATAGTGCTGCCTTTTTAAGCACCGGTCTATTTTCCCCGCTGTTTTGGGGCTTCTGCTGTCCACATTAGTCCACTGAAAAAGGCGGTTAGTGTCCTACGCAAAGCAGTAATCCAAACATTTCCTACTGCCTGCAACCAAGCACGCACCAGGCTATTTTCCCCGCTGTTTTTGTGGTCACTGCCTGCCTTCTGCTGTCCACATTAGTCCATGTGGTGGAACTCAACCTATCATAGGTTGGCGAGGATTAATGAGCAGCAGAGGGCAGTAGCTGAATACCAGCTTCAACATGTCAGTCAGGCTGAGAGTCAGCCACCACACATAACCATACCTCCCAACTGTCCCGGATTTAGCGGGACAGTCCCGATTCTGACCCCCCCCGTCCCGCTGTCCCGCTGAGGACACTATGTGTCCCGCAGTGATGAGCCGCCACGCCCCCATGCACCCTTTTCTTGCCCTCTGTCTCTACAGCCTTAGCCTCACAGCAGCTAGCAATGACGCTGCTATTGCTGTAGTCTTCTGTGCCCACCGGACCTGTGATGAGGTCACAGGAGGGGAGGAGTCAGGGGTCACATGATCAGTGTCCTCGTTGTGTGCAGGACTCTGCTGTGATGTTGTCATTGTGCTGGATGAGGGTAAGTTTGTGTGGGGGTCGGGACTCCTGTTTACAGTGTGGATGTAGCAGAGCCGTGTGTGTACGAGGTGTACGGAGCGGAGCCGTGTGTGTACGAGGTGTACGGAGCGGAGCCGTGTGTGTACGACGTGTACGGAGCGGAGCCGTGTGTGTACAAGGTGTGCGGAGCCGTGTGTGTACGGAGTGGAGCCGTGTGTGTACGAGGTGTACGGAGCGGAGCCGTGTGTACAAGGTGTACGGAGCGGAGCCGTGTGTGTACGAGGTGTACGGAGCGGAGCCGTGTGTGTACGAGGTGTACGGAGCGGAGCCGTGTGTACAAGGTGTACGGAGCGGAGCCGTGTGTGTACGAGGTGTACGGAGCGGAGCCGCGCGTGTACGAGGTGGATGTTGCAATGCTGTAGTGTGTACGAGGTGCACGGAGCGGAGCCGCATGTGTATGAGGTGGATGTAGCAGTGCTGTAGTGTGTACGAGGTTTATGGAGCTGAGCCGCGCGTGTACGAGGTTTACGGAGCGGAGCCGTGTGAACGAGGTGGATGTAGCAGTGCTGTGTGTGTACGAAATGGAGCCCTGTGTGTGTGAAGTGTACGGAGCTGAGCCGCTCAGCTCCGTACACACAGGGCTGAGCCGCTCAGCTCCGTACACACAGGGCTCCGTGCTTGAGCCGTGTGTGTACAGAGCGGAGCAGAGCCGTGTGTGTATGGAGTGGAGCCTTGTGTGTATGTAGCGGAGCCGCGTGTGTACGAGATGTACGGAGCAGAACTGCGTGTGTACGAGGTGTATGCTGCAAAGCCGCATGTGTACAAGGTTTACGGAGTGGAGTCGTATGTGTACAAGGTGTACAAAGCGTGGCTGCGTGTGTACGGAGTGGAGCCTTGTGTATACTGAGTGGAGCCTTGTGTGTGCGAGGTGGACGGAGCTGAGCCGTGTGTGTACGAGGCATACAAAGTGGAACCGTGTGTGTATGAGGTGTGCAGAGCCGTGCGTGTACAAGGTGTATGGTGGGGAGCATTCATATGTTGCGACCACGCACCACAATTGTGGATACCAGGGCTATGGGGTACTCGGAGCCGAGCCCATGGGCATCTATGGGAGTTGTCACTGGTAGCGGTGGCTCGGTCCGTGGCCCTGGCGGTCGTGCAATGGGGGATATTTACAGGGGATTATTAGGATAGTTTGTGACGCCACCTGTGGTATCTGGTTATTTGTACCAGCGCTGCTATAAGGACTTTCACAGGGGATGTTATGGGGCAGCTTGGTAGTAAGTCTCCCACAGGTGAGACGGGTCCCTGGAAGTCTATGATGATGATGATGCAGAGTGTAGTAAGAATTCAGCCAAACCCAATGCAGCTTCTTCTCATACCTTTTACTGATGGTAGTTCAAGCAGATCCCGGGGAGCTGGTCGGGGTGGAGAGTGCACATTCCGGTAACAGCTGAGCAGGTTAGAGGCCTCCTTAACTTCCAATGTGTAGGTGAGTCCAACTTGCCTGAAGCGAAGTTAACTCTGAAACTCCAGCTTTCTCTATAGCTGTACTGCCCGGCCAACGTTGTGGTGGAGCCTTCTAAGTGATGAAACTAAGTCCTTACTTTTGTCGTGCACTTGACTCAAAGTCCCTGTTCCACCTGACTCCGGTTACGTATTGACACTGAGGGCTGCTCTCTGCGACCTGTAGTCCAGATGCCTCTGGTTTTCTTGTTACTATGCCTGAAACAGTAGCAACACTTCGGACCCCGGTGTCCGGCAATTTAGTGCAGGCAATCCAATACCTAAAGCACTTCTCTAACTTCTCCACTGTGCCCTTCGCCCTGCTTCCCGCTTTTAACATAAGCACTTGTGGCAGTTGTGGAATAATGTCAGCTTCATCCAGAGCTCGCTGCACAGCTCTCAGTTTCCTCCAAAGTCCACACAGGACCGAGACTGAATGGCTGCTCTGTCCTTGAGACAGAAGCTAACAGGCTGAACTCCACTGAACACTAAGCTCCACACAGACTGATCTTATCTCAGACAGATAACTATCCAGGGGATGACTCACTCCTGAGCCTCCCGGAGCTAACTGACTGACTCCTCTCGGAAAACTATCTCTAGATCTCCCTCTGTCCTGAGCTCTTCTCAGACAGGAAACAGACTGCGTCTGCCACGTGTCACTCCCCCTTATATCTCAGATGGGTGTGTCTGAAAGTGTGAGTGACAGTGAATGCATATCAAGCTTTGCTGTTGCCTTCCAGTGCACTCTCCTGGACTTTTATGTGTGCCTGCGAAGCTGGGCTACACATCCCCCCTTGGTAAAACACAGCACTCCCGGGCTGTAAAAGACAAAAAGAACATTTTGTTTTGCAATAACATAAACATTTCAAACTCATCCCATCCGGGAGGTACGAATTCTTGAACGTTTCAATATGTACAAGGAAGAATAATACAAAAGTATCAAAACATTTTTTTAAATATTCACAGTATAGGCAGTATTCTTGTGGAGGACCCGCACCAAAAACCTCCCACGTGGGTCCTGGGTGGGCTGCAGGACTTTATTGCAGACCTCACTCTGGGCCCCACCATATGGGTTTTTTTCTTCTGAGGTAGTTAGTAGTAGTGGTTTCATGTAAAACCAAGATAATGCACCGAAGCGCAACTATTTACAGAGATAAGTTCTGGGCTGGCTCAGTCCTCAGCCTCTCAGTCCATGACATGGTTAAAGACACATATTTAAACTTCAATTGTCAAATATTCACATTATAATTTTTAACTTTCATATTCACATTATATACCTATATATATACTTCAAGTATTCACTTACTTGCTTTACCCAACCAGGGTATTCTATATGTAAAACTATGCAATCCACATATTACTTTTTAATTTCCTCAAAATTCCCTAACTCTCTCTTTACCCAGCCGGGTATTCTATTCCAAATATGTAAAACATCAGTATACAATACTAAAGTGCAAAAATGCAATGTTCTTTCAAAACTTTATACATTTCTTGGTTGCGGTAAACCCCTGTCTGGGTCCTACCGGTCTTCACATTTTCTTGCAGACTTCAATTACGTCTTCCACCCCGGGGGCTGGAACAACGCGATGCTCTTTAGAGCGCATTACAAACAGGTCGTGACCTGCTATCAATGTCTGGGTCGCTACAGTCCTTGTGCGAACCGCTAGGGGCACGCCGGGTGCTTCCTCCTTGTGAGACGCCGATTGCGTCGCTACAGGTGCCACAACATTTTGCGATACTAACTTGGTCGCAGTTTGCGGTTTAGGCGGCAGCGCTGGCTGAGACCTGGGCTGCTGTACAGATTGCGACTTGGTTTGCGTTGAGTAAGCAGGAGGCGATGCCGATTGCGACATAGATTGCGATGGGCCTGCAGGGGGCGATGCTGGAGTACGGCCTGGTGCTGTGGGCGCTCGAGATGGGGATGCTGCGGTAGTGTTGACGTTACCAGCGTCGGGGACGGGGTCACTAACGATGGACACATTGAGGGCATACCAGCCCTTTAAACCCCAGTGCCGTGTATAGCTCACTATGTCCCCGTTTACTAGGTCCCTTCCCGGATGACCGATGGGCAGGTGGGACTCTACGTCCCGGCGGCTCACAAACACCCCCGGATAGAGTCCCGGTTCCCGGATGAAACCCCAGCCCTTGCGGAGCTGGAATTCTACCACGCACCCCTGCCGCCGCGGTTCCCTTCGGGTACCTTTGTCGTTGCGGACCATCTCCTTATCAGCGACCAACTGCTCATACTGCCGTTGTCGGTTCCGCTGCACCTCCCGCTCTTCCTCCTGCCGGCGTCGCTGCTCCTCCTCACGACACTGCATCTCTCTTTCCCACTGGACGGCATACGTGATGTCATCAATACGCTCCATCTCGTCCCAGTCGACTTCCGGCAACGATGGACAGGAACCCTCCGGTGTCCGCGCCGGGGAACGGTAATCCGCTGCGGCCTCCTGGCCGGGCTGGCACTCCGGAACGGGCGGGACCTCCTCAGCCTCCTTCGCCTCCACCGCTCCATCGGTGGGATCAGGTACAGCACTGTCGGTGGTCGCCTCCGGTCGTCCCTCGGCCTTTCGCATCAGGGCCTTTGGATAATCCAGTGGTAGAGGGGTATCAAGAGACGGTATTTCACTTGTGGGAGAGAACACTGCGTCCCACAGCAGCCGCTGTGTCCGGGCTCGCCAGTGTCTCTCCGTCTCTTGTAGATCTGCACGATTCTGCAGCTTCTTCTTCAGCTCTGCGTTCTCCCTCCGCAGCTCCATCATGGCAGGGTCGGTGTCCTGATCTGGGGACAGCTCCGGCACAGGCAGACAATCTTCCGGTACTGGGCACAGATTCTCCTGTCCTTCCGCCATCTCGTCCCAGGCCCCACTGTGATATTCAACAGGAACATTCTGGTCCTTTCCGTGGAGGCGGGATTTGCGTCTCCTCCTCTTCGCATAGAGGATGAAGAGGAGGCGTATTTCTTTAGCAGTGGGGCTGGATCTCACATTGTAATAGGCCTTGGAGAGGGCGGCCATATCTTTCGCGCCTCAGGGGGGGTACACGCCCACGAATGCACGCCCACCTTCTTCACCAGTGCCTCAGGGCGCCAACTTGGCGGTAAAATGGCGGTATTTGGCGCCAAAAGCAGCAGTCTTTTCTGCACAAACAGTCAATATAGGCACACAGGACTCACAATTGCAAGTTTCGGATCCTGTTCGTGACGCCAAGTTTTAGTTGTTGCGACCACGCACCACAATTGTGGATACCAGGGCTATGGGGTACTCGGAGCCGAGCCCATGGGCATCTATGGGAGTTGTCACTGGTAGCGGTGGCTCGGTCCGTGGCCCTGGCGGTCGTGCAATGGGGGATATTTACAGGGGATTATTAGGATAGTTCGTGACGCCACCTGTGGTATCTGGTTATTTGTACCAGCGCTGCTATAAGGACTTTCACAGGGGATGTTATGGGGCAGCTTGGTAGTAAGTCTCCCACAGGTGAGACGGGTCCCTGGAAGTCTATGATGATGATGATGCAGGGTGTAGTAAGAATTCAGCCAAACCCAATGCAGCTTCTTCTCATACCTTTTACTGATGGTAGTTCAAGCAGATCCCGGGGAGCTGGTCGGGGTGGAGAGTGCACATTCCGGTAACAGCTGAGCAGGTTAGAGGCCTCCTTAACTTCCAATGTGTAGGTGAGTCCAACTTGCCTGAAGCGAAGTTAACTCTGAAACTCCAGCTTTCTCTATAGCTGTACTGCCCGGCCAACGTTGTGGTGGAGCCTTCTAAGTGATGAAACTAAGTCCTTACTTTTGTCGTGCACTTGACTCAAAGTCCCTGTTCCACCTGACTCCGGTTACGTATTGACACTGAGGGCTGCTCTCTGCGACCTGTAGTCCAGATGCCTCCGGTTTTCTTGTTACTATGCCTGAAACAGTAGCAACACTTCGGACCCCGGTGTCCGGCAATTTAGTGCAGGCAATCCAATACCTAAAGCACTTCTCTAACTTCACTGTGCCCTTCACCCTGCTTCCCGCTTTTAACATAAGCACTTGTGGCAGTTGTGGAATAATGTCAGCTTCATCCAGAGCTCGCTGCACAGCTCTCAGTTTCCTCCAAAGTCCACACAGGACCGAGACTGAATGGCTGCTCTGTCCTTGAGACAGAAGCTAACAGGCTGAACTCCACTGAACACTAAGCTCCACACAGACTGATCTTATCTCAGACAGATAACTATCCAGGGGATGACTCACTCCTGAGCCTCCCGGAGCTAACTGACTGACTCCTCTCGGAAAACTATCTCTAGATCTCCCTCTGTCCTGAGCTCTTCTCAGACAGGAAACAGACTGCGTCTGCCACGTGTCACTCCCCCTTATATCTCAGATGGGTGTGTCTGAAAGTGTGAGTGACAGTGAATGCATATCAAGCTTTGCTGTTGCCTTCCAGTGCACTCTCCTGGACTTTTATGTGTGCCTGCGAAGCTGGGCTACACACATACCTCCCAACCGTCCTGAATTCAGCGGAACACTCCCGATTTTGGGAGTCTGCCCCGCTGTCCCGGCCGGGAGCTTTTACCGTGGACACAGGAGTACATGCCGGAGCCCCGATGAGCACTTTAAAATTCGCACGTGGTGTTCCACCAGAAGTGACGTGCTGGAAGATGACAGGAAATAATGTAATTTCGGGAGGAGATTGTGACGGAACCATGGAGGCACTTCAGGGAATGCTTCAGATCCATCACCGTGTCCTCGCCTTGGAATCGGGGATGTCGGCCATGTGAGCGGATCATGATATGTCCTGCACCGGGAGGCTCAGGTGGGCACTACAATGGGAGCCGGGCTGCTATAGTATCTTTATAGAATCTTTATTTCTTTCTCTCTCTGTTTCTTTCTCTCTCTCTCTCTCTGTTCTTTCTTTCTTTCTCTCTGTTCTTTCTTTCCCATCTTTCTTTCTCTCTGTTCTTTTTCTTTCTTTCTCTCTGTTCTTTCTTTCCCCTCTTTCTTTCTATCTCTGTTCTTTCTTTCCTTTCTTTCTCTCTCTCTGTTTCTTTCTTTCCCCTCTTTCTTTTTCTCGCTCTCTGTTCTTTCCCCTCTTTCTTTCTTTCTTCCTTTCTCTCTGTTCTTTTATTCTTTCTCTCTCTCTTTCCCCTCTTTCTTTCTCTCTCTCTGTTCTTTCTTTCCCCTCTTTCTTTCTCTCTGTTCTTTCTTTCTCTCTCTCTGTTCTTTCTTTCCCATCTTTCTTTCTCTCTGTTCTTTTTCTTTCTCTCTGTTCTTTCTTTCCCCTCTTTCTTTCCCCTTTCTTTTTCTCTTTCTTTTTCTTTCTTTCTTTCTCTCTCTTCTTTCTTTCTCTTTCTCTCTGTTCTTTCTTTCCCCTCTTTCTTTCTCTGTTCTTTCTTTCTCTCTCTGTTCTGTTCTAGGAGCTGCTACCTTGGATCTAATCCTTATAAATAGGGAGGAAATGGTTGAGGAGGTAAGAGTGGCTGGGACCCTAGGAGGTAGTGACCATGCTATTTTAGAATTTTGGATAACAAGAGGAGGAAGACCTGTGAAGACTCAGACGTCAAGATTAGATTTCAGAAAGGCAGATTTTAAGGGACTCAGAAAGAGAATTGGAGGGATCCAATGGCAGGATATCCTTAAGGACAAAAATGTCCAGGAAGGATGGGACATCTTGAAAAATGAGATTCTCAAAGCACAATTGTCAACAATTCCAAAAAGAGGGAGGAATGGGAAGCATTTAAGGAAACCAGGATGGATGAACACAGAACTTAAACACATGCTAAAAAGGAAGAAAGAAATGTTTATCAAATGGAAAGAGGGAGGCATATCTAAAGAAGAATATAATGCCATCTGCAGAACCTGCAGGGCACAAATCAGATTATCTAAAGCTGACAATGAATTAAAGCTTGCAAGAGATGTCAAAAGCAATAAAAAAGGATTTTGGGGATACATCAAAAGTAAAAGAAAAGTCAAAGATGCTATAGGATTTTTACAGGATGAAAATGATGAAATGGTAAGAAAGGATGTTGAGAAGGCTGAACTTTTAAATTCCTATTTTGCATCTGTTTTCTCTCAGAAAGGAAATGTAACATCAACTGATCTTCACTGTCCTATTAAAGGAATAGAAGAATCCAGGATATCTATAAACAGAAAGACAGTGAGGAAACACTTAGCTAACCTAAATGAATTCAAGTCTCCAGGTCCAGATGAATTATACCCCAGGGTACTGAAGGAGATAGCAGAAGAAATTCTTGAACCACTGTCCATAATCTTTGAAAATTCTTGGAGAACAGGTGAAGTCCCAGAAGACTGGAGAAGAGCAAATGTTGTTCCTATCTTCAAAAAGGGGAAGAAGGTGGACCCATTGAACTACAGGCCGGTGAGTCTGACTTCTATACCAGGAAAAATCTTTGAACAAATTATTAAACAACATGTATGTAAGTACCTGCATAAGAATGAAGTGATTAAACAGAGTCAGCATGGGTTTGTAACTAATAAGTCATGTCAGACTAACTTAATTTCCTTCTATGACAGAATCACTGACTGGGTGGATCAGGGAAATGCTGTAGATATAGTATATCTTGACTTCAGCAAAGCATTTGACAAAGTATCTCACACAATCCTTATTGAAAAAATGACTAAGTATGGAATGGACAAGGCAACTGTTAGGTGGATTCATAACTGGCTTAGTGATCGGACTCAAAGAGTGGTCGTAAATGGCTGCACATCCAGTTGGAAGAATGTCTCAAGTGGGGTACCACAAGGCTCTGTTTTGGGCCCTGTATTGTTCAACATCTTTATCAATGATTTAGATGAAGGAATTGAGGGTAAACTGATCAAATTTGCTGATGACACAAAGCTAGGAGGGTTAGCTAATACTAGAGAAGAGAGAGAGAGGATTCAAAAATATATAAATAAACTGGAGCAGTGGGCAGCAACTAACAGAATGGTTTTTAACAGGGAAAAATGCAAAGTACTACATCTGGGCAATAAAAATGAAAAAAGCATATACAAAATGGGAGGAATAGGGCTAAGTAACAGCACATGTGAAAAAGACTTGGGTATACTAATTGATCACAGACTGAACATGAGTCAACAGTGTGATGCAGCAGCAAAAAAGGCAAATACAATTCTAGGATGTATCAACAGAAGCATACAGTCTAGATCACGTGAGGTCATTATTGCCCTCTACTCCTCTTTGGTCAGACCTCATCTGGAATACTGTGTCCAGTTTTGGGCACCACATTTTAAAAAAGACATCAACAAACTGGAGCAAGTTCAGAGAAGAGCCACCAGAATGGTGACCGGTCTGCAAACCATGTCCTATGAGGAACGGTTGCAGGATTTGGGAATGTTTAGCTTGCAAAAAAGAAGACTGAGAGGAGACTTAATAGCTGTCTACAAATATCTCAAGGGCTGTCACATTGTAGAAGGATCATCTTTATTCTCATTTGCACAAGGAAAGACTAGAAGCAATGGGATGAAACTGAATGGGAGGAGACACAGATTAGATATTAGAAACAACTTTTTGACAGTTAGGGTGATCAAGGAGTGGAACAGGCTGCCACAAGAGGTGGTGAGTTCTCCTTCAATGGAAGTCTTCAAACAGAGGCTGGACAGACATCTGTCTGGGATGATTTAGAGAATCCTGCTTTGAGCAGGGGGTTGGACCAGATGGCCCAGGAGGTCCCTTCCAACTCTACCATTCTATGATTCTATGATTCTCTCTCTGTTCTTTCTTTCCCCTCTTCCTCTCTGTTCTTTCTTTCCCCTCTTTCTTTTTTCCTCTGTTTTTTTTTCTGTCCCCTCTTTCTCTGTTCTTTCTTTCCCGTCTTTCTTTCTTTCTCTCTCTGTTCTTTCTTTCCCGTCTTTCTTTCTTTCTCTCTCTGTTCTTTCTTTCCCGTCTTTCTTTCTTTCTCTCTCTGTTCTTTCTTTCCCGTCTTTCTTTCTCTCTCTGTTCTTTTTCCCCTCTTTCTTTCTCCCTCCCTCTCTGTTCTTTCTTTCCCCTCTTTCTTTCTCCGTCTCTGTTCTTTCTTTCCCCTTTTTTTGTTTTTCTTTCTCTCTCTACTTTCTCTCTGTTCTTTCTTGCTTTCCCTTCTTTCTTTCTCTCACTCCTTTCTCTCTGTTTTCTTTTTTCTCTCTCTGTTCTTTCTTTCCCCTTTCTTTGTTTATTTCTCTCTCTACTTTCTCTCTGTTCTTTCTTGCTTCCCCTCTTTCTTTCTCTCTCTCCTTTCTTTCTCTGTTTTCTTTTTTCTCTCTGTTCTTTCTTTCTTTTACTCAGTACCAGTGTGCCCACAGTACCAGTCACTGTGCCCTCAGTACCAGTCAGTGTGATCACCAGTGTGATCACCAGTGCTGAATGGTTGTGGTCGGGGCGTGGACATGGGTGTGACTAGTTGTGAAATGGGTGTGGTCGGGGCATGGCCTAAAATATGCAACCTTTGTCCCTCTTTCCCGTCTTCAAAAGTTGGGAGGTATGCATAACCACTGTCGAGGGGATGTGGATCGCTGACATTTGTGAGGTTCTTGAGAACTTTGAGTACTGCGCCAACCTCGTGAGCGGTGATCAGGCTATTTTATCAGCGTAACCATCCCGCTGCTGGGTCTCTTGAAACAATCACTGCATAATATCAAAGAGGAAACTGAGTGCCCAGCATGTTGGTATGGAGCCAGATTTCACAACTGGTGATACTACCCAGCCCAGCCAATATTCTGAGGCAACATTGGGTGATGAGGAGGAAGATGAGGAGGGAGAAGGCTTGCTTTTCTGTGCTACCGAGGGGACTCCTAGTGCTATAGTGGGGACACCCAACCCAAGTTTCATGTGTGTGCAGCCTGGATGGGCTGAAGAGGAGGAGGTGGAGGAAGCGAGTCAGTGTGAGGAGAGGATGGGTACTATTCCTACTGTTGTGGACACAGAACATTTTCCACACCCTTTGCTACTTGGAGTATCACAGCAGAGGACATAGTCCGGTATTCCGGTAGGGACACTATGTGGCTCTTTAACCACAGACTTTAAACCTTCAACAAAGGCAAAGGACAGTAAACAGGTGTGAAAAACCGGATGTGTTCTCATATCCTAATTCCTGCCATCTTTGCCAGAGCCAGGTATAATATTTTTCTACTGACTCTGTAGCATCCTGTTGGATATCATGAAGGGTGACTGACTGGAGAGCTTATCTGGCCTGTCCCCACTGTGTTAGCTTTCTCACATAATACTTACCCGAATCCAGTGAAGAATCATAGAATGGTAGAGTTGGAAGGGACCTCCTGGGCCATCTGGTCCAACCCCCTGCTCAAAGCAGGATTCACTAAATCATCCCAGACAGATATCGGTCCAGCCTCTGTTTGAAGACTTCTATTGAAGGAGAACTCACCACCTCTCGTGGCAGCCTGTTCCAGTCATTGATCACCCTGTCAAAAAGTTTTCTCTACTATCTAATCTGTGTCTCCTCCCATTCAGTTTCATCCCATTGCTTCTAGTCTTTCCTTGTGCAAATGAGAATAAAGATGATCCTTCTACAATGTGACAGGCCTTGAGATATTTGTAGACAGCTATTAAGTCTCCTCTCAGTCTTCTCTTTTGCAGGATTCCCAAATCCTGTAACCGTTCCTCATAGCACATGGTTTGCAGACCGGTCACCATTCTGGTCTCTCTTCTCTGAACTTGCTCCAGTTTGTTGATGTCTTTTTTAAAATATTCCAGATGAGGTCTTTTTTAAAATATTCCAGATGAGGTCTGACCAAGGAGGAGTGGAGGGCAATAATGACCTCACGTGATCTAGACTGTATGCTTCTGTTGATACATCCTAGAATTGTGTTTGCCTTTTTTGCTGCTGCATCACACTGTTGACTCACGTTCAGTCTGTGATCTATTAGTATACCCAAGTCTTTTTCACATGTGCTGTTACTTAGCCCTATTCCTCCCATTTTGTATATGCTTTTTTCATTTTTATTGCCCAGATGTAGTACTTTGCATTTTTCCCTGTTAAAAACCATTCTGTTAGTTGCTGCCCACTGCTTCAGTTTATGTATATCTTTTTGAATCCTCTCTCTCTCTCTTCTCTAGTATTAGCTACCCTCCTAGCTTTGTGTCATCAGCAAATTTAATCAGTTTACACCAAGTTCCTTCATCTAAATCATTGATAAAGATGTTGAACAACACAGGGCCCAGGACAGAGCCTTGTGGTACCCCACTTGATACATTCTTCCAACTGGATGTGCAGCCTATTGCCCCCTCCACATGGATGTAAAAAGTATCCCCTGGCTTTGCTGACACCACGTCCCCTAAGTCCCAACAACAAGAGAAAACCTTTCTAGCTTTCTCTACCTCCGTAACAATTGGTGTGGGAAACACTTCAGGGTCCGGCATTGTACTCATGGCCAGCACTTCACTAGGATTCCAGGGATGTCACACAACCTCCTGGGGGTCTGCAGTATCTGGTCCCTAGACTGGGGTGTGTGGTCTGGTAATAGCAAGTGAGCTGCTCACCTTGACTGAGTAATTGTCCTACTGTGTCTTGGATGGCCGCAAAAGACTGACATATAACTGCTGTATCCATTTGGGATGTTGCAGGCAAGGAGCTGGAGGGCAGGACCTGAAGAGGAGTTGGTCCCATCCAGTGCAGGCATGAAATTCATTGTGGGGCATGGCCGTTACTTGTGGGGGCATAGCACTGGGGCACTAGCCAGGGGGGCTACACTGGCTTTAGGGGGTTTTGCAGGCTTATAGTATGCAAATGGATTGTGCAGCAATAACAAAGGGTACAATCATGTTTAAAGAGTAGGAGGTTTATCCGTTTCTATGTGCCAACAGGGGGCACCACATACACGACAGGTATCATCCAATCTGGGTTCTGATTCCTATATACACAACATGTCCATCCTTCAGGGGCAATGTAAGAGGGTAAAGTCAATCTGGGAGGGGCACTTGCCATGTTTGCTATGTACTATAACGTGCAAACACTTATCACCAGGTTTATCTTCCTTCATCTCGCCTCTAGCTGCACATTAGATGTTTTCCACCATAGCTCGGCCTGATCTAACAAGCCAGCATCATGGAAATGACCGATCTTTTCCTTCAAAACACTTTCTGAGAAACCTTCAATATCCGGGTGGACAACCAGATGCTGAACAAAACCCAAACAAAAAAACCGAACAAAACCCATGCATTTTCTGCACAAATGTATTCCCTACCTTCTTCAGTCTGTCTCTTAGTGACCAGCACATTGTGTGACATTCTGAGATGTTCTGCCTGTTTCCAAATTTAATTGTAAACTCCAAGTACATGCACAAAGAGAGAGAACCATGCTGGCACTTAGTATTAGAACAGAACTCCTTTATTACATCAGTTACTCAGGGTTTATATAGGTTTTCTTACCTTATAACAATAGAATTGGCTCAGCTAATCTCTAAATATGTGCCGGCATTAGCATATAGAGATCTACTCAGCTTCAGGGTCTGCATGTGGCTCTAATTTCATTTCACTGTTATCTCTAAGTCGCTTAGACAAAAAAATCCTAATACTCTTCTTACCTAAACATAGACTCCATTTTGCAAGCATGGAGATGCATGTAGAATAACTAAAATGGAGTCAGGAAAGATAAATAAATCCTGATCTGATAGTGTGAATATCTTCAGCATCACAGTGAATTTCTAGTTTCTGTAGTGTAGTGGTTATCACGTTCGCCTTACACGCGAAAGATCCTCAGCTCGAAACTGAGCAGAAGCACAGTCTTTCTCTTGGATAACAATGGTTTTGACTTTCAGTCCTTGATCTTTATTGCTTGCCTTGTCCACAGAACTTTCTTATCCAGTTTCTGTAGTGTAGTGGTTATCACGTGCACATGTGAAAGGTCTGTGGTTCGATACCGCGTAGAAGGTCCAAAATGGTCTTTTTTCCACGCAGGGCCAGATCAACTACTTCTAAACCAGAATCACTTTAGGCTGACAAGTGAAAAGTTTCCTCGCTGAAAGATGTAGTGTTGCGTTCAGACATCATACTGCTCTTCAGATCTTGCTATTACTCTTTGTTTCCTCTTTTGTGCTTGATTGTTGGACTTCATGAAGCATGTCCTTCGCTTTCACAGGGCTTCTGTAGTGCAGTGGTTGTCACGTTCGCTTTACAAGCACGGTCGCTGGTTCGACACTTGGCAGAAACATGTGTTTGTAACATACTTTCACACACAAGGCTATACGGTTGGTTTGGGCACCTGTCATTAGTGGCAGCCGGCATAGGCTGATGGGAGCAGTAGCAGCACATGACAGCGTGGCGAACACTGGATGCTCGGGCCCCCCATTCAAGTGAATGGGGTCTGGGTACTGTTCTGATACCCGGACCCAAACTTTTTTTTTAACTGTTTGGCCGAACCTGCTGGACCAGGGGTCCGCTGTTGTGAATGGGTTTGAGATGAGTTCTGAGCAGAGGCTCCCTCTGGTGGTTACAAGCGGTACTAGTGAGGATTGTGAGGACTGGGAATCAGGTGTTACTGATTGGTCTTATGTAAGGGAGTCATTTTCCCATCAGGGTTGCCGGTGATCAATTGTTCTGGTCTGAATCCTTCTTTCCAGTTTCCCTTGTAGACTGCTGTGTCGTGTCTGCATCTCCTGCTATCAGATAAGACAATTTCTTATTTTGTGTTTTTGCTATAATTTTGCATTTTTTCCTGCACTTCTGTGGGGGCCTTCAGGGTCCCTCCGGGGGCTTTTGCCCTCTCTGTTTAGTTCAGCCACTGAGTTTTGTACTTTTGCTTTTTCCAGTTTTTTCAGTGGCTGCTGTTTTGATTTTTTTACACCAGAGAACTAATTTAGGTGGTAGAGGTCGTGTGATCTCAGGTGATTTTGAAATTAGTAGAGTTGGTGTTTTTTCAGGGTTTTCTGAGATTGCAGTAAGTACCCTTCCTATCCTTTTCTATTTAGATAGTTTGGGCCCCAGCGTTTGCTCATACTATTTTCTTTCTGTGTCAGTATTTCCTCTTGTCTAACCGCCATTACATGTTTGGGGGCTTTCTATTATCTTTGGGGTTCTGCTCCGGGGCAGATAGCTTTCCTATTTCTATCTTTAGGTGTAGTTAGTTTCTCAGGCCGTGACGAGGCGTCTAGGACCAACGTAGGAACGCTCCACGGCTGCCTCTGGTTGTGGTGGTTAGTCAGGGTACTGCAATCCCATAGATTCCAACTGCTCTGGTGTATTTCATTTTTTACCTGCACTCCTCAGCTACCGTAACATAACAGTATCACCGGCACATAAAAATTGTATGGTACTCACAGAAGGGAAAAAATATTTTGAAGGAAGAAAAGTTGTCAGAGATATTTTTCTGTTTGTTGCATTTTTTTTTTTTTTTTTTTTTCAATCTGTATCTCTGGGTGCTGTGGAGGATTTTTTCTCCCAATGGAGTTTGCACAGTTGTCTGGCCGTGTGGATCAGCTTGCCACTGAGGTTCAGAGTATTGCTGCATATCTTGCTAGGTTGCCTGTTGTGGAACCTAGGATCCCCATGCCAGATTTGTTTTTAGGGGATCGAGCTAGGTTTCAGAATTTCAAAAATAATTGTAAATTGTTTCTTGCCTTAAAATCTAAGTCCTCAGGAAACGCAGCGCAGCAGGTTCAAATTATCATCTCTCTCCTGCGCGGCGATCCTCAGGATTGGGCTTTTTCCCTGATACCTGGGGATCCTGTTTTGAGTGATGTTGATGCATTTTTTCAGGCTTTGGGGTTATTGTACGATGAGCCTAATGTCACTGATCAAGCTGAAAAAGCCTTGTTGGCATTAAATCAGGGGCTTGATGACGCTGAGTTATACTGTCAGAGATTCCGTAGGTGGGCAGTCCTGACCAAGTGGAATGACGACGCTTTGGCGGCCCTTTTCCGGAAGGGTCTGTCGGATAATGTAAAGGATGTTATGGTGGGATTCCCTGTCCCCTCTGGTCTCAATGATTCTATGTCATTAGCGATTCAAATTGACAGACGTTTGCGTGAGCGGAGAAGTATGCGTGGAGTGGTGTTGCCTTGTGAGCCAGCTGCTGAGCCCATGCAGTGTGATAGAGTGGTGTCTGGGGCACAGCGTCATGAGTTTCGAAAGCGCAATGGGTTATGTTTCTACTGTGGTGATGCCTCTCATGCTATTTCAGTCTGCCCTAAGCGGGGAAGACGTTTTGCACGCTCAGTTGTCTTGGGTAGTGTTCAGACTAAGTTTTTATTAACTGTCACTCTGATATGCTCTCTGTCCTCATTTTCTGCTCAGGCTTTCGTTGATTCTGGAGCAGCTATTAACCTGATGGATTATGATTTTGCTAAACGTTGTGGGTTTCCCTTGATACCCCTACAGAAGTCTATTCCTTTACTGGGGATCGATTCTACCCCTTTGGCTGAGAATAAACCTCAGTTTTCTACTCAGGTGATAATGAGGGTTGAACCTGATCACCAGGAGTGCTGCAAATTTTTGGTTCTATATAATCTGCATGACATTATCGTGCTGGGTTTCCCTTGGTTACAGTCTCATAATCCTGTTTTGGATTGGAAATCTGTGTCTGTAACCAGTTGGGGCTGCCAATGTGTTAATACCAACACTCCTGTTTTTTCTGCCTCCCCCAGGCTCAGGATGTTCCTGACTTTTTGTTTGATTTTTCTGATGTGTTTAGCGAAAGTAAATCTGCATCCTTACCTCCCCATAGGAGCTATGACTGCGCTATTGAATTAGTGCCAGGTAGTAAATTCCCTAAAGGTCGCCTTTTTAACTTGTCTGTACCTGAACATGACGCTATGCGGTCTTATATCAAGGAATCATTGGAGAAGGGTCATATCAGACCATCCTCTTCACCCTTAGGTGCCGGTTTTTTCTTTGTGGCCAAAAAAGATGGTTCATTAAGGCCGTGTATTGATTATCGTCTCTTGAACAATATTACTGTGAAATATCAATACCCGTTACCCTTGATTTCTGACCTGTTTTCCAGGGTGAAAAACGCTACTTGGTTTACCAAGCTTGACCTCAGGGGGGCGTATAACCTTATTCGCATTAAGCACGGGGATGAATGGAAGACGGCATTCAATACCCCTGAAGGGCATTTTGAGTACCTAGTGATGCCCTTTGGGCTCACTAATGCCCCTTCCGTCTTCCAGTCCTTCATGAATGACATTTTCAGGGATTTTGTGGACAAATTTCTGATTGTTTATTTGGATGATATCTTGATTTTTTCTAATGACTGGGACTCTCATGTGAAACATGTTCGGACTGTGTTACAGATTTTGAGGGATAATGCTCTGTATGTGAAGGGATCAAAGTGTCTTTTTGGTGTACAGAAGATCTCATTTCTGGGATTCATTTTGTCCCCATCTGTTATTGAAATGGACCCGGTCAAGGTTCAGGCCATCTGTGATTGGGTCCAACCTACTTCATTAAAGGCTCTTCAGAGATTTTTGGGTTTTGCCAATTTTTATCGTAAATTTATTGGTAATTTCTCGGTTATTCTTAAACCAATAACTGATTTGACCAGAAAGGGTTCTGATGTGGTGAATTGGCCTCCTGAGGCAGTCTCTGCATTTCAGGAACTTAAGCAGAGATTCACTTCTGCTCCTGTTCTACGGCAGCCTGATGTTTCTCTGCCATTTCAGGTGGAGGTTGATGCCTCTGAAATTGGGGCAGGTGCCGTTTTGTCCCAAAAAGATCCAGAGACCTCTAAAAGTAACCCTTGTGCCTTTTTCTCTCGAAAATTTTCTCCTACTGAACGTAATTATGACGTGGGTAATCGGGAGTTATTGGCCATGAAGTGGGCTTTTGAAGAGTGGAGACATTGGCTGGAGGGAGCCAAACATCAGGTGGTGGTCCTTACGGACCATAAGAATCTGGTCTATCTGGAATCTGCCAAGCGACTCAATCCTAGACAGGCCAGGTGGGCCTTGTTTTTCACACGTTTTAATTTTGTGGTTTCCTTTCTTCCTGGCACTAAGAATGTTAAGGCGGATGCCCTCTCGAGGAGTTTCCTTGCGGACTCTCCTGAGCTATCTGATCCCTCTGTTATTTTGAAGGAGGGTGTAGTTCTTTCCGCCATCTCGCCCAATTTGAGACTTGCTCTGGAGGGGTGTCAGGAGGATAGGCCCGAGCGCTGCCCTGTTGGAAAATTGTTTGTCCCGGACCAATGGAAAAAGAGTGTGATGTCTGAGATTCATTGTTCCGCATTGGCTGGGCATCCCGGAATTTTTGGTACCAGAGACTTGGTTAGTCGGTCCTTTTGGTGGCCTACCTTGTCTCGCGATGTCAGGGAATTTGTGCAGTCCTGCGGGACTTGCTCTCGCTCCAAGCCTTGCTCTCGCTCTAGTGGTTTGCTGATGCCATTGCCTGTGCCCAAGAGACCATGGACCCATATCTCTATGGATTTCATTTCCGATCTTCCTGTTTCTCAGAGAATGACCACCATCTGGGTAATTTGTGATAGGTTTTCCAAGATGATACATCTTGTGCCATTACCTAAGTTGCCTTCCTCCTCTGAATTTGTGCCGTTGTTCCTTCAGCACGTGGTTCGTTTACACGGCATTCCTGAGAACATTGTGTCTGACAGAGGAGTCCAGTTTGTTTCCAGATTTTGGAGGACTTTTTGTTCTAAACTGGGTGTTCAATTGTCTTTCTCCTCGGCATTTCATCCTCAGACCAATGGTCAAACTGAGAGAACAAACCAGACATTGGAGACTTATCTAAGATGCTTTGTGTCTGCTGATCAGGATGACTGGGTCTCTTTTTTGCCTTTGGCTGAGTTTGCTCTTAATAATAGGGCTAGCTCTGCCACTTTGATGTCTCCGTTTTTCTGTAATTCTGGTTTTCACCCTCGATTTTCTTCAGGACAGACGGAAGCTTCTGTCTGTCCAGGTGTTGACTCTGTTGTTGAGCGTATGCAACAGATTTGGGACCAGGTAGTGGAGAGGTTGTCCCTCTCTCAGGAGAAGGCCCAGCGGTTTGCTAACCGGCATAGGACTGATGGTCCTCGGTTTAAAGTGGGGGACTTGGTCTGGTTGTCCTCAAAGAATATTCCTATGAGAGTAGCATCTCCTAAATTTAAGCCTAGGTTCATTGGACCTTATAAGATCATGGAGATTATTAATCCTGTTTCTTTTCGTTTGCTTCTTCCAGGGACATTTAAGATCCATAACGTGTTCCACAAGTCCTTGTTGAAGAGGTTTGTTGAGCCAGTGGTTCCTGCTACTGTGCCTCCTGACCCTGTTTTGGTTGAGGGCAATCTGGAGTATGTGGTTGAGAAAATATTAGATTCTCGTTTTTCTAGACGAAGACTCCAGTATTTGGTTAAATGGAGAGGTTATGGTCAGGAAGACAATTCTTGGGTGTTTGCTTCGGACATCCATGCTGGGAGACTTATCCGTGCGTATCATAGAACTCATCCTGACCGACCTGGTTGCTCAAATGAGGGTTCGGTGACCCCTCCTCAAGGGGGGGTACTGTTGTGAATGGGTTTGAGATGAGTTCTGAGCAGAGGCTCCCTCTGTTGGTTACAAGCGGTACTAGTGAGGATTGTGAGGACTGGGAATCAGGTGTTACTGATTGGTCTTATGTAAGGGAGTCATTTTCCCATCAGGGTTGCCGGTGATCAATTGTTCTGGTCTGAATCCTTCTTTCCAGTTTCCCTTGTAGACTGCTGTGTCGTGTCTGCATCTCCTGCTATCAGATAAGACAATTTCTTATTTTGTGTTTTTGCTATATTTTTGCATTTTTTCCTGCACTTCTGTGGGGGCCTTCAGGGTCCCCTCCGGGGGCTTTTGCCTTCTCAGTTTAGTTCAGCCACTGAGTTTTGTTCTTTTGCTTTTTCCAGTTTTTTCAGTGGCTGCTGTCTTGATTTTGTTACACCAGAGAACTAATTTAGGTGGTAGAGGTCGTGTGATCTCAGGTGATTTTGAAATTAGTAGAGTTGGTGTTTTTCAGGGTTTTCTGAGATTGCAGTAAGTACCCTTCCTGTCCTTTTCTATTTAGATAGTTTGGGCCCAAGCGTTTGCTCATACTATTTTCTTTCTGTGTCAGTATTTCCTCTTGTCTAACCGCCATTACATGTTTGGGGGCTTTCTATTATCTTTGGGGTTCTGCTCCGGGGCAGATAGCTTTCCTATTTCTATCTTTAGGTGTAGTTAGTTTCTCAGGCTGTGACGAGGCGTCTAGGACCAACGTAGGAACGCTCCACGGCTGCCTCTAGTTGCGGTGGTTAGTCAGGGTACTGCAATCTCATAGATTCCAACTGCTCTGGTGTATTTCCTTTTTTACCTGCACTCCTCAGCTACCGTAACATAACAGTCCGCCCACCTCTAGCAGCAAACTGACAACATCCGGAGGTGGAGCAACTCTCCTGCTGAGAGCGCAGTGTGAACAGCGGCCATCTTACCTCTGTCAGTTAGTGAAGCCAGAGCTCCCACTCGCACTAAATTTACTGAAGACCTGCACCCAGACCGCTGGGAAGACTACAACGTGTCCCACAGTTGCCCTGTCAGCTGCAGATGGCTGGACCAAGGTCCATTCCAGTAACTACAAGGAGATAGGAGATTCATCTCGGGTGTGTGCTCCTTACACCCCAGCCACCAAAATCTCACCCTGCTGCCAGTGTACCCACCGCAGTTACCACTCAGCAGAAATATCATCAGAGACAGAATACAGAGACAGGACACAAACGTACAGCATCAATTACGTCGTGTAAGGAGACTTAAATAATTGTAGATATTTTTCGATCTCTCTTGCTGAAACTACTAATGTCAAATCAAATGCTCGGATGGCCATTATTGGTCGATATTCTGATGGTCTCGCAATGAGAGAAGAGTTGATAAAGTTAGAATCAGCGCCAATAAGTACATCAGGAAGCGAAATATGTAAGGTTCTTATAGAAACATTCCCAACCTAAGCATTGATCTCTCTAAAATTGTTTCGGTGACGATAGTTCGGGCACCCAACATGCTGGGAAAAAAGTGGGATTTATAAAATGGATCATACAGGCTAGTGGACATCCACTTGTGCCTTTTCATAGTATTATCCATCAGGAGGTGTTATGTTATGTTTCGGTAGCTGAGGAGTGCAGGTAAAAAAGGCAATACACCAGAGCAGTTGGAATCTATGAGATTGCAGTACCCTGACTAACCACCACAACTAGAGGCAGCCGTGGAGCGTTCCTACGTTGGTCCTAGACGCCTCGTCACAGCCTGAGAAACTAACTACACCTAAAGATAGAAAGAGGAAAACTATCTGCCCCGGAGCAGATCCCCAAAGAACATAGAAAGCCCCCAAACATGTAATGGCGGTTAGACAAGAAGAAATACTGACACAGACAGAAAATAGTATGAGCAAACGTTGGGGCCCAAACTACCTAAATAGAAAAGGATAGGAAGGGCACTTACTGCAATCCCAAAAAACCCTGAAAAGCACCAACTCTACTAATTTCAAAAACACCTGAGATCACACGACCTCTACCACCTAAATTAGTTCTCTGGTGTAACAAAATCAAAACAGCAGCCACTGAAAAAACTGGAAAAAGCAAATGTACAAACATCAGTGGCTGAACTAAACTGAGAGGGCAAAAGCCCCCGGAGGGGACCCTGAAGGCCCCCACAGAAGTGCAGGACAAAATGCAAAAATCAAGCACAAAAACAAAAAGAAGAAAATGTCTTATCTGTTAGCAGGAGATGCAGACACGACACAGCAGGCTACAAAGGAAACAGGAATCAAGGATTGAGACCAGAACAATTGATCACCGGCAACCCCGATGGGAAGGCGACTCCCTTATATAAGACCAGTCAGTAACACCTGATTCCCAATCCTCACAATCTTCACTGGACAGTCCAGTACCGCTTGTAACCACCAGAGGGAGCCTCTGCTCAGAACTCATTTCAAGCCCATTCACAACAGTACCCCCCCCTTGAGAAGGGGTCACCGAACCCTCATTTGAGCAACCAGGTCGGTCAGGATGAGTTCTATGATACGCACGGATAAGTCTCCCAGCATGGATGTCCGAAGCAAACACCCAAGAATTGTCTTCCTGACCATAACCTCTCCATTTAACCAAATACTGGAGTCTTCGTCTATAAAAACGAGAATCTAATATTTTCTCAACCACATACTCCAGATTGCCCTCAACCAAAACAGGGTCAGGAGGCACAGCAGTAGGAACCACTGGCTCAACAAACCTCTTCAACAAGGACTTGTGGAACACGTTATGGATCTTAAATGTCCCTGGAAGAAGCAAACGAAAAGAAACAGGATTAAGAATCTCCATGATCTTATAAGGTCCAATGAACCTAGGCTTAAATTTAGGAGATGCCACTCTCATAGGAATATTTTTTGAGGACAACCAGACCAAGTCCCCCACTTTAAACCGAGGACCATCAGTCCTATGCCGGTTAGCAAACCGCTGGGCCCGCTCCTGAGAGAGGGACAACCTCTCCACTACCTGGTCCCAAATCTGTTGCATACGCTCCACAACAGAGTCAACACCTGGACAGACAGAAGCCTCCGTCTGTCCTGAAGAAAATTGAGGGTGAAACCCAGAATTACAGAAAAATGGAGACATCAAAGTGGCAGAGCTAGCCCTATTATTAAGAGCAAACTCAGCCAAAGGCAAAAAAGAGACCCAGTCATCCTGATCAGCAGACACAAAGCATCTTAGATAAGTCTCCAATGTCTGGTTTGTTCTCTGTTTGACCATTGGTCTGAGGATGAAATGCCGAGGAGAAAGACAATTAAACACCAAGTTTAGAACAAAAGGTCCTCCAAAATCTGGAAACAAACTGGACTCCTCTGTCAGACACAATGTTCTCAGGAATGCCGTGTAAACGAACCACGTGCTGAAGGAACAAAGGCACCAATTCAGAGGAGGAAGGCAACTTAGGTAATGGCACAAGGAAAACCTATCACAAATCACCCAGATGACGGTCATTTTCTGAGAAACAGGGAGGTAGGAAATGAAATCCATAGAGATATGGGTCCATGGTCTCTTGGGCACAGGCAATGGCATCAACAAACCACTAGAGCGAGAGCAAGGCTTGGAGCGAGAGCAAGTCCCGCAGGACTGCACAAATTCCCTGACATCACGAGACAAGGTAGGCCACCAAAAGGACTGACTAACTGTCACGCTGTATAGCAGATATATATATATATATGTGATGTCAGTAATCTATATCAAAAGGGCAACATACTATATAACATGCGCATAGATATATGATAACATAGAATTACCTGACAATGTCCAGTGGGTCAATACGGAATCCGTTATACGCTGTCTCCGGCTAGAGGGTGACCGGGGTCTATGCTGACCCTAAACTGGGGTCCTAACTAATCCCTCTACCTGGAGGTACTGTTAAAGGTACAGAGGTCCAGGCCACCAGCGTAAACCCTGTCTCCTATCAATCCCTGCCAACTGTAATCTAGTCCTAAGAAGGACCCTGATTACCACCAAAGGGAATGAACAGGTAACGGTTAATGAACAGAAAGACATACAAAAAAGACAAGAAATAAAGTAAATAAAGTCTTACATACAACACTCACACACAGTAGGAACACCTAAGGTCTCAGAGATAAACTATAAGCTGTAAGAGTAAAAACAACTAAGGAGCTCTTAGCTTAAATATTCTCAGAACCGATCCAGTCTGCTAGACTACATGAATGCTTTCACCGGCATCTAACAAGCAGACTGGCAGGTATATGAAGGAATCTAATTAGATCATAATCAAAAGCAGCCGGGCGAGGCTTGACCTAGTCTTAGCAAAGAGCTAGGTAAAATTAACTCCCTCATTACCAAACACAAAGAAACAGCAACTCAGCTGTGAGAAGTCAGAGTGTGTAATCGCGACGATCCTCGTGGCGATACACCCATGACAGTACCCCCCCCCCTATACGAGGGGACTCCGGACCCTCAGGGCCAGGTCTGCCCGGGTGAGTTGTGTGAAAGGTCCGAACCAATCGATCTGCGTTAACATCAGACGCAGGGACCCACGTCCTCTCCTCAGGACCATACCCCCTCCAATGAACCAAGTACTGAAGGGATCGGCGACTGAGACATGAGTCAATGATTTTCGACCCATGAAATTCCACGTTATCATTGACCACCACTGAAGGAGGAGGTAGAGGTGACGGTATGACTGGTGCCACATACTTTTTAAGCAATGACTTGTGAAACACATTATGAATTTTAAACGTAGGAGGGAGGTCCAGACGAAATGCCACAGGATTAATTATGGAACTGATCCTGTACGGCCCGATGAATCTGGGACCCAACCTCCAGGAGGAAACTTTAAGTTTTATATTCCTGGTAGACAACCAAACCAGATCGTTCACCTTCAGATCTAGACCAGAAACTCTCTCCCTATCAGCCATCCGTTTGTAACGGTTCCCCGTAACCTTCAGTCTTAAGCGATCTGGAACTATCAGTCTCCCTGGAAGTCCCACAGGGGCGTCCCCCTGAGCCCCCAATACCTCCCCCTCAAGCTCAGAGCATACAGCTGACACTACAACTACAACTCCCTCCTGAGGAATAGGAACCGGATCATCCGTCTTCCCGGCCCCTGGGAAAGTACGAGATAAGGCATCAGGAAGCAACTTTATTGAGCAGTCATATGCGCGATGAGGAGGTAACTCTTTACACCCCTCCTCTGAGAACATCTCCCCAAAGTCCTCCAGAAAAGGAGACAAAGTCCTAGGCACAACCGCACCGATGACCGTGCTCATGCAGTTATTCCTGCAAAATTCACCCCACTGGCTTATCTTTCTGGATTGCCAATCAATCACTGGGTTATGTTTAGCCAACCAAGGAAGTCCCAACACAATAGGAGTAGGTAGACCCTCCAACACATAACAAGACAATTGCTCTTTATGTATTGCCCCTACTCGAAGATCTATGTTATGAACAGCTTGTACCAAGCTACCTTGACCGAGAGGTCTAGAATCAATAGAGACTATAGGGACCGGTTTGGCCAATACACTCAGTTGCATACCATGCGCCTGGGCAAACCGAGCGTCCACCAGATTAGCCCCGGACCCACTATCAAGAAAAACAGAAATCCTCTCAGTTCTAGTACCAATCACCACCTCCGCAGGCACGAGAAACTGAGAGGGATTTGGGGACGAAATACACACTCCCAGGTTAACTCCTTTGCTCAAAGAGGCCTGGGATGGACACCCCCCAACAAAATGTCCCTCTCTCCCGCAAAAGAAACACCTTCTAGTATTGCGGCGCACCGCCGATTCCCTCCTACAAAAAGATGTCCCTCCCAACTGCATGGGTTCCTCAGAACAGACATGGGGAACCTCAGTATAAGGGACTTTAGTAGTAGGTGGAGTCATCACGGGAGGCGGAGTTACCTCGCGTCTTCCCCGAATTCGTCTATCAATGCGAATAGCGAGGGCCATAGCAGCCTCCAGTGATGGAGGAGAATCATACTGAGCCAACACATCCTTTAATTTGTCAGACAACCCTTGACAAAACTGGCTCCTAAGAGCTGGGTCATTCCACTGAGTATCTGTTGCCCATCTACGGAACTCAGAAGAATATTCCTCCGCTGGACGATTTCCTTGCCGTATTTTACGTAACTTTGTTTCAGCAAGGGAAACTCGATCCGGATCATCATATACCAGACCCAGGGCAGTAAAAAATCGATCCACTGACTGGAGATCTGGGGAGCCTGGAGGAATAGAGAACGCCCAAGATTGAGGGTCCCCTTGTAAGAGTGAGATAACAATTCCCACCCTCTGCTCTTCACTCCCAGATGACCGAGGCCGCAGCCGAAAGTACAATTTACATGCCTCCCGGAAAGTAAAAAATTTGTCCCGCCCACCAGTGAACCTGTCCGGGAGAGCAACCTTAGGTTCAGATCTGGTTTGCTCCGGGGGAGACAAAACCTTGGACTTAATGTCTGCAAACTCCATGGACAACCCCTGCAACTGCCGGGCCAGCTGGGCTACTGGATCCATGACAGCTGGGGAGAATCTTTAGTAGGGCCGGTGAAAATGTCACGCTGTATAGCAGATATATATATATATATGTGATGTCAGTAATCTATATCAAAAGGGCAACATACTATATAACATGCGCATAGATATATGATAACATAGAATTACCTGACAATGTCCAGTGGGTCAATACGGAATCCGTTATACGCTGTCTCCGGCTAGAGGGTGACCGGGGTCTATGCTGACCCTAAACTGGGGTCCTAACTAATCCCTCTACCTGGAGGTACTGTTAAAGGTACAGAGGTCCAGGCCACCAGCGTAAACCCTGTCTCCTATCAATCCCTGCCAACTGTAATCTAGTCCTAAGAAGGACCCTGATTACCACCAAAGGGAATGAACAGGTAACGGTTAATGAACAGAAAGACATACAAAAAAGACAAGAAATAAAGTAAATAAAGTCTTACATACAACACTCACACACAGTAGGTGTCACGCGGTCTTATGATATGTGTACGATGTCAGTAAACTATTCTTAAAAGAACAACACTCTATACAACATATAGATTAGCAACATCAGCATGTAAATATAGAATAGATTTACCTGACACGATATCCGTTGAACTCAGGGTTAATCTTGAGGACTTGATACACTGTCACAGGAAAGAGGAGGACCGGGGGTCTAACCTGACCCTAAACTGGGGTCCTAACTAATCCCTCACCTTGGAGGTACTGATAATGGTTCAGAGGTCCAAGTCTCCAGCCTAACCCTGTCTCCTATCAGTCCCTGAACCCTGTAATCAGTCCTAAGAAGGATACTGATTACCACCAGTAGTATAGGAACTGTATTACTCATCAAACTCAAATCTGACAGGTCGACACGCCCCCTATCATTTTATCCGTCTCCCTGTCAGCTTGATCCAGGTCGTCACGCCCTCTGGCTGAACTTTGCTCAGGCTGGGAGATTTGAACTTTGCTCAGGCTGTGAAATCTGGTCTGCTGGATTTTTATTCAGTGCCTTTGATTAGTCTGTGGAGTTTTTAGTGTATTAAAGGGTAGTTTTAACTCCATCCGTAGATGTAAAGCTATTTTCTAGCAGAGAATGCCCTGACATGAAATGTAAAGGGTTTGTATTAGAAGCACCCAGTAAATGTCTGTATTAGAATCCATCAGTAAATGTAAAGCTATTTTCTAGCAGAGGAGAGAAACTTTTAAGGACCCAGTAATTGTATAAGGAGTTCTAGTTAAATACAGACTTCTGTATATAACTAGTATATAAGGATTTTAGTGAAATAAAGAGTGAATCTTGATTTTATACTGTTGTTAGAAGTCTAAATATTTTTCTATCTACTGGCTAACATGGTACAAAGATATACATATTTACTGCACCATAGAGGTAATTTATCTATGTGTGTGTTTCACACAGGACAAGTTCTGTGATCCGTCTTTTGTGTGGGAAAAGTCAACAATTTTTATTAAGGTCTAAAATACATTATCATGGATAAAAATCCAAAAGAGTGGAATATACAGCATGCAGAAAAAATAGCCAAATGCAGACAGGTGTGAATTACATTCAAATCAATATATAATAGTGCACATCGACATATCTTATATGTTATAGCGATAATAGACTAATCCGGGGCTATACAATAATAAACTCCATATATTTGTCCGTATATATGCAATCTATGTAACTCACAATATCCCCCAATAGGCAGACATATATGCACTATATATAGGATTATAAGTATCTCAATGAATCAGGTATATCAATAAAGTAACTTCTCCATCACAGTTGCTAATATAATGATGTTAGCATGCGAGTGCAGAGCTCACAATACATACTGTGCGTGCATATGAAGTCAATTAGCACATCCATATGAGGAGCTATATCAAAAAAGCAGCGCCATAGATGTGAGATCATACCTGAATGCTGCTTGGCACCCCTTGTGTATAGCCCTCATTTCTAACAGTGTTTTTCACAGATAGATCACTTCAAGAAAACTGTCCCGACAGTAGAAGTCTAAATATTTTTTATCTACTGTCAGTGTTGACCTGAATTGTCAGAATGAGTGAAGGTCGATGCTACGGTAATTCAGGCAAACAGTAAATAGTATTGCATTGTGTATAGTCAGTGGGATCTTTTAAAACCAACACATTTATGTGTATTCTGATAGCAGTGCCCATAAAACCGAAGGTTTCTAGCAAATATAAATATGCACTAATGTGATTTTAAAACAATGGGTTTCTGAAGGGTCTTCCCACACTACCACTCTGTGGGAAGCTGTGTGGAAATGACAGGCATAAGAGATCATTCATATTAAAAACGTTTATTGCCAGAAATAATCATGATTTTACTTAATAAATAAATACATCTCAAAGACATTTCAAGCATTGAATTAATTGTGACACCAAAATGTCGACACAAATGGCAATACAGGTCATGGGATTCTCTCTAGACAGGAACAACGCTGTTGAATGCTCCAACACGTGTAGTGAGGGTTTTTTAAAGTTGATTTCTTCTCAGCAATGAAATCTCTCACAATTGTATCATTACGCGGTTTATCAGCAGAAAACTTCTCCAATATCTTGCTGAACGGTATGTTCCGAGCTAAGAAATGTAAAAAGTACAGGCAGTAGTGCCCACAGACAGTACTATATGTGTCTTGGATCTGGTTGCTTTGGTAATAATAAGTCTCACAATTCGTGTTCAGGAAAGTCACAAACTCGCTCGGAAAGATAGCGTTGTCAGCACATAATCCGTAGCTATCAAAAAATATGGCGTTCTTGGCGTCACAGAGCACAATTAATATCCAGTGTCTGCCAGGTTGGTGTGCGGGGTCTGTATTTACGATGAATCCGACAGGGCGTTGATTTACCCGATGTGGTGGAAGCAAATCACACGGAAACACACCGCCAAACACACGCTCTGTAAAGCTATCCCCCTTCAGTATGGTCGTGAGTTGCAGGCTATCCATCACTAATTAAAATCGTACAAGATCTCTCTTCTATTATTAATTTCCAGAATGGCCGGGTTGATTGCAAAAACAATCATGTTTATCGTATGGGGTGTCGCTAGTGCAAACCGGACCTCAGCCCGTAGGTTACCTGTTTTAATGAGGGAGAAATGACCGCCGGGTTCCTGATCAGCTGATAAATCAAATGCAAACAGAGTGAATCCGGACATAAACTCTTCACGATCCACGGCCATGGCACAATCAGCTTTCTGCTTGCCTGATATATGTGCGAGAGCCATATACTCTCTGACGGCTAAGTAGTCATTAAAGTTAGGGTTATAGGGCCTCGCAGGGATCTGTTGTCCGTCCAGGTAGAGGGCTGCGTGATTGACGTTGTAGTGATGGAAGAACAGGGGATTTCTGGCGTAAGACCCGCTAAATGCTTCATTATCTACAAAACCTAATATAACAGTTTTCGGTATCTGGCCTAGGAAGAGATTCTCGTGGTTCGTGATCCGTGTTCCAGCGGCTATACTGTACACTTTCATGCATGTCCTGTCAATAGCGTACTTGGCTGTCGATGCCAAGAGGGCCTGACTGTGGCCTATTCGGACCGCCGGGGACACTTGTACTCTCTTTACAAAGAGAGCGGCTTGCATGATTTGCACCTTCAGAGGATCGGCCTCAGCCGACATGAGGCAGAAAGCGTCCTTATTTCTCGTTAGCTTAACCTTAAGATCGAGTCCGTTCAATATTAGCTTTGGTTGATTAAATATATCACCAAAAATTGGACCAATGAGGTCCAGGGGTTTGGAGCGGTGGGTTGCAGCGGCTCTTTTAATAAATCCTGCATTTGGGCCATCCAAGCTTCGGTCATTATGGTGACCAGCTGTGTCTTTATAGAACAATCCGGCAGTAAATTGCGAGGACAGCGTCTGTGAACTGTAATTTAAGAGAGTCTCTATGTACGCTCTATAGCTGTAGAGATTGTCCGATGTGAGATAACTCGG